>CM034151.1:134040648-134091457 GCA_019776745.2 Taxus chinensis
TGGGTCTTAATAGGTTAATTTAGGGTTAGGGCTAGGTCATGATGAGGTGGCACAGTGAGGTAGCGGGTAAGGTGATGTGGATTTATCAATTACAAGGTAATTAATAAATAATTGTGTAAAGTTTAGGTAATGAGGTTAGGTTGCGAAATGGGATGCGGGTCACAAGGGGTCGTGAGACACGAATTTGGTGTCTACACTAGGAAATGTCATTTTGGGGTTTAGAAGGAAAAGCTGATTGGAAACATTGTGTTAAAAGAAGGAATCATGATTGATCATGAGAGAGTGGAAGCCATTAGCAAATTTTCCATTCCAAGAACCAAAAGGGGAATTCAATCCTTTTTTGAGAAGATAAATTTTATTAGGATATTTATATCCAAATTTTCTGAATTGACTATCCTGATCACTAATATCTTGAAGAAGGATCAGAGTATCAAATGGGAAGAAGCAACTATTTAGGACTTTACTGGGATTAAGGAAGCATTGAAGGATGCCCCTGTTTTAGCAGCTCCTGATTCTAAAAAGTCTTTCAAAATGTTTTCCTTGGCTTCATAGAATACCATTGCATCAGTACTATTAAAAAAGGATGATGAAGGAGATGAAAGACCAATTTCCTTTTTCAGTAAAGCATTACAAGGAGCTGAATTGAAGTATACTATCATGGAGAAAAAATACTTTTCTTTGGTTATGGCCACCAAAATATTTAGGCCATATATTTTGAGCTCTAAAGTCATAGCTTATGCTCCCTATACCATGGTTAAGGATATCCTATCAGAGATGGAAGTTTCAAGAAAAAGATGCTGATGGGCAAATAAGTTACAAGAGTATGACATGGATATCCAAACTAAAAAATTGGTTAGAGGTATGGGCCTAGAAAATCTTATGGCAAAGAGCAACCTATAAATAGTTCAGGTAAATGAAGTTGAAGAATAAAGGTTGAATATTCATGAAAATTTGATAAATGATGTATGGTACAAGCATATTATTTTTTATCTCATAAATCTACAGTACCTTATGTATTTAAGAAATAATCAAAAGATAGCACTTAAGTTAGCTTCCCAGAAATACATCATCACTGATTATGGGTTATCTTGGAAGAACCCTGAGGGAGTTCTCTTAAGATGTATCACTGAGGATGAATCCCCAAAAATAATTAATGATTTCTATGGAGGAGTTTGTGGAGGGAATTTTGCAGAGAGAGTAACAACCCATAAGATCTTAAGGGTTGGTTACTAGTTGCCAACTCTTTTTAAAGATACAACTTTGTTGGTTAGGAAGTGTGATAGTTGTCAGTACTTTTCAAGAATATTGAAAGCTTCAGGCTCCCTCACTTTACAACCTGTATTAATTGAAGTTTCATTTAAGTAGTGGGGAATGGACTTCATTGGTGAGATTTTAGATTCTTCAAGTGCAGGCCACAAGTGGATATTAGTGGCCACTAATTACTTCACCAAGTGGTTGGAGTAAATCCCCACCAAGAAGACAACCCACGAAATTGTCATGGATTTCATTCTGAATTATATCATTTGCAGGTTTTGAGTACAAGCAAAGATAGTTGCTGACAATGCTATGATTTTTCAAGCCAAACCTTTGGTAGCCATGTGTCATGAGTATGGGATCAATTTAGCATATGCTTCAAATTATAATTACCAAGGTAATGGACAAGCATAATCAAGTAACAAGAATTTTTTGAAGATAATCAGAAGGACTTTGGAGATAAATACAATAAAATAGGGTGAGTAGTTGAAGTTTTCTATTTGGGATGACAGAATTACTATCAAAAGAGCTACTAGAAAAATTCCTTTTGAGTTGGTGTATGGAACTCAAGCTCGACTTCTTTTACATATGTAATTATCTTCTTATCAATTTAT
This sequence comes from Taxus chinensis, assembly GCA_019776745.2. NCBI lineage: Eukaryota > Viridiplantae > Streptophyta > Pinopsida > Cupressales > Taxaceae > Taxus > Taxus chinensis. The sequence goes on from CM034151.1 coordinate 134,042,517, forward strand.
TAAACAATTGGAGGACCAAGAGGTAAATCCCTATGATGCTCGTATTAATTAAATTGTTAAATTAGATGAAGAGAGAAGAGAATCCCACCAAAGACATGTGAAGTTCAGGGAGAAATTGAAGAAATTATTTGATAAAGAGGTAACTCCAAGAGCTTTCAGTGTGGAAGATCTTGTGCTATTGTCGGATATCAGACATGAGGATAAGGGAAAACATCAAAAATTTGATGCATTATGGATGGGACCTTATTCTATTAACATTTGGATTTGTGAGCGGACCTTTTTCTTAAAATATCTAGATGGGGAATTGCTTGAGTTACCTATTAATGACAGGAACTTGAAACATTTCCTTAACTGATTTCATGGAATCAAGGTACGCATCATTGTATAGTATATAGTGTTTGGTTTGTTTTGTTTTTTTCATTTTTTCTATCTTGGTTTTTCCTGGTCCTTAGTGACTAGTTTTTAATGGTTTCTTGGTTCCTTCTTGGGAAGTTGGTTATTGTTTCTTTGTTTTAGAGGTCATTTCTTGACTCCATTTCCTAAAGGAATTTTGGCACATGGTAAGCTATGTTGTTCTTGAGGAACTCGTTGGGAGTTCCCATCCGCGATTTGAAGTTGATGTTGGTGCTCGATTTAATCTCACCCTGTTTGTTCAAAAAAATTCCCAGTCCACTTGGTTTGAAGTATCTTCCATCTCCCTATATGGATGCATGAAAACTTTCTCCTTCATTTGTATGCCATTGTTAATCATTCTCTATGGTCATGGATCATGTTTAGCCATGTATTATTTACATTTTGTATGTCCATGAGGAATGTTTTGAATTTTGGGCACAAATGGTGAAGTTTCCCTTGTATTTTATTTTTCCATGGTCATGTTTTCCCTATCAAATTTTATCTCAAAATTTACAGATACGTGTTCATGTCTAATTAGACAAGGCATGACGGGTTTACTTGGTGAACTTATCACTTTTGTCACTTTTGAGAAAAAATCAAATTAGCCATGCGGCTCCATTGATTTCTAATTGGCTAGTTAAAATTATGAGGTGGCAGAGAAAATTTCTAATTTTTCCCCAAAGGTGTACACATGTCGTAAGTTGAGCAGTTTCGAGAAAGTGGGCCTTTTTGTGTTTTAAGGTGTTATCGTAAAATAGAGTAGAAAGGTAAAAGAAATTCCTAAGGCCCGCAAAAGGACATGTGGTCACTTTTAAGTCAAAAGTGGGAAGGCGGGATATCAGAGCACTTTCAATTTTTTTGGATTTATTTTGTGAAAAGGATTAAAGTTATAAAGATTGAAGTCAGATAGATCATGATATGTTTGATTTTGTAGCTGGGGAGGTGATCTAACTGGCACTCAGATTTGTGGAGAGATGGATAGCACCTTGAAAGGATTTTGATCTAACCCTCACTATTTTAGGTTGTGCCTTTCAACCAAGGTAAGAGAACCTATATTGCAACCTTTGTTTTATGTAGGAGGTGGAGATATCCTTATACTATGCATATTGTATGGAGATGGCCTTGGGAAAACATGATCAATCTTCCATTATTCAAACTCAACATAGAGCTGTCACTACTAAATGATGGAAATGCTTTCAAGACAAGGCTGAGGCTGCTAGAGACATGGTGTGATCTTGATTTGCCTTGTGCATTTTTGTAGATGAATTAGATCTTTTGTTTACACACAATGCAATGCAGGGGTAGTATGGGTAGGATTAGTTTGTTTGAATGAATTTTTTGGTGGGGTGTTAACAAGACAAACTGGGATATATCAGATCTTTGACAACCTCTACAATACTTGAACAACTATCAGATAAAATGCTTCAAATAATCAGGATATTCTTTCAACCAGAAGAGGCATAAATGGAAGCCCAGGTTGCACTCTTCACACAATATTTGAGAATTCACCACAAAATCTTGAAGTAAAGAACTCAATTAAACACAAAAATCCATGATCAAACCATGCCTAAGGTACCCCCAAAGGCTTACAATCAATCTCTGCAGTCAAGGAAGGTAAAGTGATTTTAAATTTGTTTATCTCTTTATCAGATGAAGGCTCTTCTGAACATGAGATTGCAAATGCCACTAAACTATCAACAAGAAATGGAGATTCTGTGTGATTTCTAAAGACTTTCAATGCAAGATTGCAACAAGAACAATGAAAACTATTTACAGGCATTTAAAAATGATAACAAACATCATATTGCCCAGAAAAACATAGATTAACTCAAAATCTTGTTAGATTCATCAGCAGGGGAGAGTTTCATGAACAATCTCAGAGCTGTGTGATGGCTATACACTTGTAACCAACTCACATACATGAAGATCCAACACAGAAGAAATTATTCTGGTTCTTTGGTGGGTTTTTCAGAAAAATGAGCTTTCTCTCAGAATTTGCTCATGATTTTCAACTTCCAACCCTTTACAATTTCTCCAAAATGCATTATATACCTTATGCCACATTGGAGCCTTCTTTCCCAAGAAAATAATATGCCATGGGATCAAGTTTGTTACAAAACAATCCTCATGATTCAATGAAAATGACATCAAACAGAAAAACATTCGCAGGTTGCCAGGTGTGCCCAAGAAGATTAAATCATTACAAATATCTGGATCATTATCCATCCTGGAGGCATGTTTTTCATCATTGAGGCATGCAAACACCTTTTTCTCATCATTTTCACCTTTTTACCTTTTCAAATCACCTCTGCAACTTTTGATTTTGTCATTTCACGTGTTTTCTCGGGCTGGGGCAAAAAATTTCTTCAAAAACATCTCAAATCAAAATATTGAGCCATGAAACCGATGCCAATGATCCTGGGAGGCCAAGATGACACAAAATCACTATAAATTTGATGAATTTTGATGCAAAAATCATGATTCCAAGCTTCCTGGAGCTCCCATGGTGGTCAAAATAAATGGATGCACAGCAACCATCGATCTTATCCATCTTTGTCCTTTAATCTGGGCCCTCCACATGTCAAAAAACAATTGGGACTGAAATTGGGATCATTTTTTACTTTTCCACATTTTTTGGAAAAATGGAAAATTTTGAACATTTTTTTCTTTGAAAATTTGGACCCCTCCGCCCTTGAAATTTGGAGCTAACACGTGCAAATGGTGGGTCCCATTGAAATCGGGCTTCAATTCTACGCATTTTGACCTTTTTTGGAAATTGGGAAAATTTTCACTTTTTGCCCCGTGGGCCCGCACACCCGATTTCTCCCTCGCCACGTGTCTCCTTCCTCTATCACTAAAATCCAGTGGGCCCAATTCTCATTTTAACTCCCCTTTTTGCTAAGGGAAAAATTTCAATTTTTTCCTCTGGGCCCCTGACCCACTTTCTCCACTGCCACGTGTCCATCTCTCATTCGCTAGGACGGGCCGCGGGCTTAAATCTTCATTTTTACTCCCTTTAAGCCAAGGGAAAAATTTCAATTTACCTCCATGGGCCCGCTGACCTCCAATTTCTCCTCTGCCATGTGTTGCTCATGATTTGCTAGCGGGCCAACACTTAAATTTTCGATTTTGAGCCCTTTGTGAAAAAGGGAAAAAATTCCCTTTTACCTCCGTCGGCCCGCCGAGCGCCTACCGTGCTGCCACGTGTCCTCCTCTGATTTGAGTGGGGCCAAAACACATTTTGAAGCTTTATAGAATTAGAGCCAAAAAACTCTAAGTCCTCCCTCGGCCCGCTCCTCCCTCTTTTGGTCTTTTAGGACACGTGTCCACTCCCGATTGGCTGCGGGGCTTCGGACCAATTTTTGACTTTAAAATTTTTGCAAAATAAGGTTGAAAAACCTTAAGGGAATCTGACCACCCACCATCCCACCTGCCAATCAGAACATGCCACGTAGGCAAATTTGGAAAAAATGGGTCCCTGGGCCCGAAAATGCCCCATTTGCTTGAAAAGGTGAAAAATGAAAAGTTAGAGCACCTCCCCACCTTTCCTCAGCCAATGCAAACCTGCCACATTTCCAATACCTTCTGAGGATGAATTTGATGGGAAAATGATGCCCGTCTGACCGTCAAAATGTAAAAAATTCCAGGGATGCCCTAGAATTGAATTTTTTCACCAAGGATGGCAGATTTTCGATTTTGAATCAACTGAACCATGTTTTTTACAACATTCCCGATCTAGGATTTGGATTTTCAAATACAAACAAGTATGAATTGATCAATTTTGATTTTCCCATGATCTGGCAAAGGGAAAAAAAATGACACAGCCCACAAAAATTGGAAAAACTAGGGCACAGAAAAGGGCAAACTTGGATTATTCTTTCAAATTAGGGAAAAACAACAAGTTTGTGAGCATTTTTAAAGCATTCAATTGGAGGGGAAGAATTTCAGACCATCAATTCAAAGGATAAAATTTTTTTGAGCAAATACAGATTTGAAAATTTTAGGGCAACATGGTGCAAGCTCAAAAATGGCACCAACATCGGCTCTTGCTTGGGGATGGGCACTCCCAGTGAGTGCCACAAGGACAAAACGTAGACCAAGTGCCAAAATATCCATTGGGAAAAGGATTCAAGAGCCAAAATCACCAAAAACCAACTGAGAACATGACAAAAATGGCTGCCACACAGCAAGGCAAACCACAAAACTGACAAAACACCAAAAACAGAGAAAAAACCAAACACTATACACTGTACAAGTTGTGCATACCTCAAATTTGGGGATTAATCCAAGAAATGTTTCAAATGTCTGCCATTAATAGGTAGCTCCAACAATTCCCCATCTAAGTCCTTGAGAAAGAAGGTATGTTCACCAATTCTGATATCAATGGCATAAGGGCCCATCCATAATGCATCAAATTTTCCATGCTTGCCCTTGTCTTCATGCCTACTATCCCACAACAAAACCAGATCTCCAACATTGAAGGCTCTAGGAGTGACCTTCTTGTCAAACAATCTCTTCAATTTTTCCCTAAATCTGACATGCCTTTGATGGGATGCTCTTCTCTCCTCATCAAGCTCAATAATCTGATTGATCCTTGATTCATATGGGCCAAGCTCTTGATCTTCCAACTGTTGGGAAAACTGAAATGAAGATAATTGCAGGTGCAAGGGCAAGCAAATCCTGAGTTCCATACACCAATTCAAATGGGCTTTTACCAGTAGCTCTTTTAGGAGTTATCCTATCAGCCCAAACTACAAATTTCAATTGTTCACCCCATTTCTTCTTGTTTTGCTCCAAGGTTCTTCTAATGATCTTCAACAAATTCTTATTGTTGGACTCAGCTTGTCCATTCCCTTGGGGGTTATAGTTTGAAGAATAAGTCAGATTGATTCCATATTCATTGCACATTGCCATTAAAGGTTTGGCTCTAAAGCACATGGCATTATCAGCTACAATCTTGACTGGGACTCCAAATCTGCATATGATTTGATTCAACAAGAAGTCCATAACTATTTGGTGTGTTGCTTTCTTGGTGGGAATTGCCTCTACCCACTTTGTAAAATAATCAGTGGCTACAAGGATCCACTTATGGCCAGCACTAGAAGGATCTGAAATCTCACCAATGAAGTCCATCCCCCATTTCTTGAAAGGAGCTTCAATTGATACAGGCTGCAAAGGAAGGGAGCCTGAAGCTTTCAGTCTTCCAGAGAAATGTTGGCAACTATCACATTTTCTAACCAGCTGGGTTGCATCTTTGAAGAGAGTAGGCCACCAATAACCAGCTCTCAAAATCTTATGTGTTGTTACTCTTCCAGCAAAGTTTCCTCCACAAACTCCCCCATGGAAATCAGCAACTATCTTGGGAGCTTGATCTTCAGCTATGCATTTCAAGAGGACACCTTCAGGGTTCTTCCAAGCCAGCCCAAGGTCTGTGATGATATATTTTTGAGAAGCCAGCTTGAGGGCTCTTTTCTGATTTTTATTTAAGTGACTAGGGAAGCATAGGTGTCTGAGGTAGAAGATCACATCTTTGTACCACTCAGATCTTACCAATTTTTTAAGAACATCTACCCTTTCTTCCTCTAGCTGATTCACTTCCACATTCTGCAAGTTGCTCTCAGCCATGAGCTTAGCAAGACCCAAACCTCTTACCAACTTTGTGGTTTGGATGTCCATATCATACTCCTGCAGTTTGTTCACCCATCTACATATTTTTCTTGAGACCTCCATCTCTGATAAGATGTCTTTCACCATGGTGTGGGGAACATAAGCAACAACTTTTGAACTCAATATATAAGGCCTGAAAACTTTTGTTGCTTTCACCAAGGAAAATGCTTGTTTCTCCATGATTGTATACTTCATCTCAGCTGCTTGTAAAGCCTTACTAAAGAAGGCAATAGGTCTCTCAGCCCCATTCTCATCCTTTTGCAACAAAACAGAAGCAATGGTATACTCAGAGGCAAAGGAAAAGATTTGGAAAGGCCTCTTATAGTTTGGGGCTGCTAAAACAGGTGCATGTTTAAGTGCATCCTTAATTCCTTCAAAAGCTTGAATGGAAGCCTCCTCCCACCTGATAACTTGGTCCTTCTTTAGCATGCTTGTGATTGGAAGAGTCAACTCAGCAAAGTTGGAAACAAACCTTCTAATAAAATTAATCTGACCAAAGAAAGATTGGATGCCTTTCTTGGTTCTTGGAATAGGTACTTTGCTGATTGCTTCCACTCTCTCAGGGTCTATCATAACACCATCTTTTGACACAATATGTCCCAGCAACTTGGCCTTTTGCATGCCAAAATGACACTTCTTTGGATTAAGAGAAATTCCATACTCCCTACATCTGATCAACATCTTCTCCAAGTGCTGCAAATGATCATCTCTCTGCCTTGAAAACATAGTCACATCATCTTGGTAAACTGCAATGAACTCATTGATGTAACCAGCAAAAGCAACATCCATTGCTCTTTGAAAAGTGGCACCAGCATTCATCAAACCAAAGGGCATCCTAACAAAAACATATGTTCCCCAAGGAGTAGTGAATGTTGTCTTAAGTCTTTCTGATTCTTTGACAACCACTTGATTGTATCTGGAGAAACCATCCAATGTAGAAAGCAACTCAGACCCTGTCACGAGCTGCAACATATTTTCCATATTTGGCAAGGGATAGTTGTCCTTCATGGATGCTTTGTTTAGATTTCTAAAATCCACACAAATTCTGATGTCTCCGTTCTTCTTTCTGACTGGCACAAGGTTTGCAACCCAAGATGAATATCTAGTGGGCTGAATAATACCTCCATCTCTCAACTTCTTTAACTCCTCTTGCATTTTCATGGAGAGAAGTGGATTAATTGGCCTTTTCCTCTATCTGAATGGCTTAGTCTTGGCCTCAAGAGGGATCTCATGTTGAAACAAGTCTTCTCTATATGCTTTTAGCTCGGAATAGGACCAAGCAAGGAAGTCTTGATATTTTTTCAAGAGTTGGGCATAGGACTGTTTTTCCTCTTTACTTAAATTGCTGCCCAACCAAATCTTCCTTGGTTTACCATTAGTGCCCAAGTTATGCTCTTCCACATCCCTTGAGGTAGACATGTTTCTATTTATGATGCAATCAACATTGTTAAAATTTGACTCAAGTGCAACAAGACCTCTAGGAATGGTGTTTGTTTTCAATTGGATGATATCTTTTCCAAACAAAGTTTCTCTTCCTTCAGTCATGCATACCATTTGCTCCCAATCAATATTCTGATTTGACAAATTCACCTTGGTTTTGCAAGAACCTTAGCACTTGAGAATCATCATCAAACACTTGCCAATGTTTCACATTATCAGGGACAGCTGGCCTGGTTAGCACTTCAATGTTGTATTCACAATAAGGTGAAATGGTGCAATTTTCAAATCTAGAACCCAACACTGCCAACTTTTCAGCAGCAGCATTGAGACCTCTGTCATGATACACAATGTTAAAGGAATCAAACATTTCAATTAGGTCCCAAACTTCATACTTATACTGTTTCATACGCTGATTTTTTGTAGCATACAGTTTTCTTATTTGTTTGACAACCAGCTATGAGTCTCCTTTTGCAAAAATATCCTTCACTCCATACTTCCATGCAATTCTTAACCCCAACAACAATCCTCATACTCAGCAACATTGTTAGTGCATTCAAAATTAAGTTTGAAGGAAAAAGAAAATTCTTCCAAACTAGGAGAAAGCAGAACTATACCAGCACCATTCCCAAATTTGGAGCAAGCTCCATCAAATAGCAATGTCCATGGAGAACCTACCATATCAAGGAACTTTGATTTGTCCATCTTATTTTCTTTTCCATCAGCAAAACCAATGAAATTCTCAGCATCTACATCAGCAAACAACACTTCATAGGAAGCATTGTTGGGATCTTCAATTAGGTGCAACATCTTCTTCTCACCATAAAGTTTAACAAGGCTTGCCCTCAATTGGAATGGTGGAAAAAGACATGTCCATCTGAACACTGCCACCAACACTTGCAGCCCATTTTCTTGACAAAAGCATACCCCATTTGGCAGGGCAGTCAACAATTACAACATCAAGTTTCAAATTCTTACCCGGATAGGCTGCAAGTTGCACTACCAAACCCTTCACACAACCAACCACCAGACACTTCCCTTGAATCCATGGTAGTACACTTCCCATAGGCAGCTGTCACTTTGATATCCAACTCATTCATGACTTCTAGAGGCATGACATTACATGATGCACCAGAATCAAACATACAATTGTGAAGTAGCCTATCTTTTATGATCAAAGTTGTGAAGAATGGATCAACATTCAATTGGGAATCAACCAAAGATGTCCCCAAATATACCTCAGGTGTCTCTCCAAGATCTTCTACTGCTGGTGGTGTTTTAAGGTCAACAATGATCTGAGGTGGAGTTTCAACAACATTTACATTTCTGCCTGGAGTAACCTTCTCTTCTTTCAATCCCAAGTACTCAAATGCTCTCTTCTTATGCTCAGGAATTCTAAGCAACTCAATGATTGGAACACTCACTTTAATTTGGCTCAATACTTGGGCTATGTCATAGGGGACACTCTTTGGCAAAACAACATTGGAAGGGAGACAAGAAGATTCATTAGATGGTAGTGGATTCTTGGCAGCTTGGGCATGAGGAGGACTGTAATTTTTGTTTGGGACAATAGAAATTTTGACAGGTGCTTCTCTCCTGGGAACTTCTTTTGGAATGCTTGTGAGCAAGGGTGTTTTAGGTTTGGCTTGAGGCCCAACTCCCCTAACAACTTTTCTTCTAGTGTTATAGTCTTTCTCTTGAGCTACAACAACATTCATCAACAATTTTCTATCTTCCTCCGAAGGGATACCACCATCATACTTCTTAATCATCAAAGCTCTTAAGTATTCAAAGTCATTGTTAGGAATTTCAAAATCCTGCACTACATCAACTTCAAGAGCATGAGGGGGGAGAAAGACTTGTACCCGTTTGATGCAATCCCAAAAAGTTGCAGCTGTCCTAGCACTTATTACTTCAGTAGATGTTGCTCCTCCTTGTGGGCTTGAAGAACAACCCATCATGCAAATATCATCATCAGTTCCATCCTCATTATCAGCTTCATCAACTTGTTGGTCCACTTCACATGGAGGATGAGGAAGAAAACATCTATCACACCAATCCATATCAGCAACTTCATCAACAACAGCAACCCTGGTAGTTAGAGGGTCAAGAACCAATCTACTTTCACATGCTTGGGGTTGTCTATTTCCCCCTCCCATAGGTCCTTTACCTCTATCATCTTGTCTTTGATCACCCCTAGGATGATTTCCAAATCTATCATGGTTTTGTGCTTGCTACCTAGGCTGACCTTGTGAAGTCTGCCCAATTCCCTTCTCAGCTCTTGCCAACTTGTATGAGATTTCTTTGACAGCCCCTGCCAAAGTTTTCACAACCTCTTCTAAATCAGCACCTTTGCTAGCTTGAGGTTTTTCAGGGTTTATCAATTTTACACCATCTCTCTTGAGAGGTTTACCAATGGCTTTAATATTGTTTTCAATCTGCAGTGCCATGGTAAAAGCCTGCCTCAAATTTGTAGGGTTTTTGTCTCTCAAGTAATAGGCTGCCTTTTTATCAAATGCATCTGCATATTTGATTAAACAAGATTCATCACAAGGCCTCAAACCAACAGGCAGCCTTCTCAAAGTTTTGTTAAACCTTGTGTTGAAGTCATGGACTGATTCATTAGGGTTCTTCTTGATATTCTCAAACTCAGATAAAAGAAATCTAGGATCAGTCTTGTCACCATATTGCAACCTAAATGCATTTTTCATTTCAGTCCATGAATCAATAGAATTATCAGGTAGAGCCTTGTACCAATCCCTAGCATCCTCTTCTAGTGTATGAATAAACAATTTGACATACACATCCTCAAACTCTATCTCAAAATCTTCCATCATATTATCAAAAAGTTTGAGATGCTGATCACCAGTAATAGCATTGTTACCCTGGAATTTTGGCAACCTATTTCTGACATCTTGTGGGACAACATTTGGGTAACCATCCATTCCTCTAAAATTTATAGGACCAAAGGTGTTAACAACAAATGGAGGTCTAGGCTGAGCCATATTGTTTGGTGGGGGTGATCTTGGAGGTGAAACAAGCTGATGAGGAGTGAGAGGTCTCTGGGGAATGGGAATGAAAACTTCCAAACAGATCTCTCTTAAGGGCTCTCCTTCTTGATGATCTCTAGAAAATTTAGAAAATACAGGAGCAGATTTAGGAGCAAGCCTTTCAAATGCACAAGAAGGTCCCTCACCTGATGGGGAATTCAAATCAGCAATAGGATTGTCTGAATCAGATCCACTTGAAGAAGAATTGCAGTCCTCAATAATAGGCTGCTCACTTTCAAACTCAACAATAGGGATCTCCTTTCTTGCAGCCAAGTCTCCAACAACCTTCCACACTTTTCTTCCTTCTAACTCTGAGTTTCTTGAATCTATAAACAACTTCTTAGCAGAGTCCTTGATGAAGAGGGATCTTCTTCCTTTCAGTTTTGCAGGGATTAGCAACACAAAAATAAATGATAGAAAGGTAAGACAACTGGTATTTTAAAGATCAAATTAGCATGGAGTCACCACTAGCGAATTTCACCTTAGTTGTGCAAGAATGCACTAAAATAATCTGTCAAATGTTTTCTAGCACTGAAACCTTTGCAAGGCTTTATAAATCAGACCTTCTTCTTCTTAAATCAATCAATCACAATGCACCCAAAGTGTATGAACTGCTAGGAAATGGAAAAAGGGCAGACAAAACTTGAAACCCTTGTTTAAAACTTACAGATCTGAAGCATAGAATGATATTTTAACAATGTAGCAGCTCAAATACTTGAATACACAAATGCTCAAACTCTTCAAACACTTCAAAAACACCAAGAAATTCCAAGAAGTCCCCAACAATGGTGCCAGAAAGGTGTTGGTACCCAAATTTGTTCTCCTTTTCAGTCTGAGCAGCATCAGAGATATGGCATGAAGCTTGAAGTCAGATAGATCATGATGTGTGTCGTTTTGTAGCTGGGGAGGTGATCTAACTAGCACTCAGATTTGTGGAGAGATGGATAGCACTTTGAAAGGATTTTGATCTAACCCTCACTATTTTAGGTTGTGCCTTTCAACCAAGGTAAGAGAACCTATATTGCAACCTCTGTTTTATGTAGGAGGTGGAGATATCCTTATACTATGCATATTGTATGGAGATGGCCTTGGGAAAACATGATCAATCTTCCATTATTCAAACTCAATATAGTTGTCACTACTAAATGATGGAAATGCTTTCAAGACAAGGCTGAGGCTGCTAGAGACATGGTGTGATCCTGATTTGCCTTGTGCATTTTTGTAGATGGGTTAGATCCTTTTGTTGACACACAATGCAATGCAAGGGTAGTATGGGTAGGATTAGTTTGTTTGAATGAATTTTTTGGTGGGGTGTTGACAAGACAAACTGGGATATATCAGATCTTTGACAACCTCTACAATACTTGAACAACTATCAGATAAAATGCTTCAAATAATCAGGATATTCTTTCAACCAGAAGAGGCATAAATGGAAGCCCAGGTTACACTCTTCACACAATCTTTGAGAACTCACCACAAAATCTTGAAGTAAAGAACTCAATTAAACACAAAAATCCATGATCAAACCATGCCTAAGGTACCCCAAAGGCTTACAATAAATCTCTGCAGTCAAGGAAGGTAAAGTGATTTTAAATTTGTTTATCTCTTTATCAGATGAAGGATCTTCTGAACATGAGATTGCAAATGCCACTAAACTATCAACAAGAAATGGAGATTCTGTGTGATTTCTAAAGACTTTCAATGCAAGATTGCAACAAGAATAATGAAAACTATTTACAGGCATTTAAAAATGATAACATACATCATATTGCCCAGAAAAACACAGATTAACTCAAAAGCTTGTTAGATTCATCAACAGGGGAGAGTTTCATGAACAATCTCAGAGCTGTGTGATGGATATACACTTGTAACCAACTCACATACATGAAGATCCAACACAGAAGAAATTATTCTGGTTCTTTGGTGGGTTTTTCAGAAAAATGAGCTTTCTCTCAGAATTTGCTCGTGATTTTCAACTTCCAACCCTTTACAATTTCTCCAAAATGCATTATATACCTTATGCCACATTGGAGCCTTCTTTCCCAAGAAAATAATATGCCATGGGATCAAGTTTGTTACAAAACAATCCTCATGATTCAATGAAAATGACATCAAATAGAAAAACATTCGCAGGCTGCCAGGTGTGCCCAAGAAGATTAAATCATTACAAATATCTGGATCATTATCCATCCTGGAGGCATGTTTTTCATCATTGAGGCATGCAAACACCTTTTTCTCATCATTTTCACCTTTTTACCTTTTCAAATTACCTCTGCAACTTTTGATTTTGTCATTTCACGTGTTTTCTCGGGTTGGGACAAAAAATTTCTTCAAAAACATCTCAAATCAAAATATTGAGCCATGAAACCAATGCCAATGATCCTGGGAGGCCAAGACAACACAAAATCACTATAAATTTGATGAATTTTGATGCAAAAATCATGATTCCAATCTTCCTGAAGCTCCCATGGTGGTCAAAACAAATGGATGCACAACAACCATCGATCTTATCCATCTTTGTCCTTTAATCTGGCCCTCCACGTGTCACAAAATAATTGGGACCAAAATTGGGATCATTTTTTACTTTTCTACACTTCTTGGAAAAATGGAAAATTTTGAATTTTTTCTCCACCCCTTTGCCCTTGAAATTTGGAGCTGACATGTGGCATATGGTGGGTCTCACTAAAATCACACTTCAATTCTGCACATTTTGACCTTTTTTGGAAATTGGGAAATTTTTTACTTTTTGCCCTATGGGCCCGCACACCCAATTTCTCCCTCGCCACGTGTCACTTTCCTAAAATCCACGGGCCGCTAAAATCTGCCTTTTTGCTTAAGGGCCAATTCCCTCATGCCTACGTGCTTAACCCACCTTGTCCCCTGCCATTTCTTATTAAGGCAGCGCTTAAAAAATTTTTCAAAAAGGAAAAAAAATTCCCTTTTACCTCTCGTCCCGCCTCCATGCTTTCTCCACTGCCACGTGTCACTTGATGATTTGCTAGCGGGCCAGCGCTTAAAATTTTGATTTTGAGCCCTTTGTGAAAAAGGGAAAAAATTCCCTTTTACCTCCGCCAGCCCACCGACCTGCCTTGCACCTACCATGCTACCATGTTTCCTCCTCTAATTTGAGTGGGGCCAAAACACATTTTGAATCTTTATATAATTAGAGCAAAAAAAATCTAAGTCCTCCCTCGGCCCGCTCCTCCCTCTTTTGGTCTTTTAGGACACGTGTCCACTCCCGATTGGCTGCAGGGCTTCAGACCAATTTTTGACTTTAATTTTTTTGCAAAATAAGGTCGAAAAACCTTAAGGGAATCCAACCACCCGCCATCTTTCCTGCCAATCAAAACATGCCACGTAGGTAAATTTGGAAAAAATAAGTCCTTGGGCCCGAAAATGCCCCATTTGCTTGAAAAGGAAAAAAATGAAAAGTTAGAGCACCTCCCCACCTTTCCTCAGCCAATGCAAACCCACCACATTTCCAATACCTTATGAGGATGAATTTGATGGGAAAATGATGCCCGTCTGACTATCAAAATGTAAAAAATTCTAGGGATGCCCTAGAATTGAATTTTTTCACCAAGGATGGCAGATTTTCGATTTTGAATCAACTGAACCATGTTTTTTACAACATACATGATCTAGGATTTGGATTTTCAAATACAAAAAGTTATGAATTGATCAATTTTGATTTTCCCATGATCTGGAAAAGGGAAAAAAATGACACAACCCACAAAAATTTGAAAAACTAGGGCACAAAAAAGGGCAAACTTGGATTATTCTTTCAAATTAGGGAAAAACAACAAGTTTGCGAGCATTTTTAAAGCATTCAATTAGAGGGGAAGAATTTCAGACCATCAATTCAAAGGATATAACATTTTTTGAGCAAATATAGATTTGAAAATATTAGGGCAACATGGTGCAAGCTCAAAAATGGCACCAACAGGTCCCACATCAAAAGTTAAAAGAGGAGAGGTGGGTCGCCAGGGAATTTTGACATTCTAAAATTTGTTTTGAAAAATAATAAAATTCATAAAGTAAGTCACAGTCCCGTTGACGCCTAGGAAATCGACGTGTAGGGCCTATAATAAAAGCGGGTGGGTAGGCCAAATTGTCTAAAAGTACTCATTTTCTTTAAGTGATGCAAAATGTGAAAAGCACCCCAAGACCCTCTTCAAATAAAATATTTTCCACGTGGAAGGCTCATATTTGAAGTTTTGAAAGATAGAGTTAATCACTTTGATACAGTGCATTTGGTTTTTCCTCCATTATTGCTCCTACGTAAACCAGGGACCTTAAGGGATTTGATTTCTCTCATCATTTTTGGTTAATTCCATGGTCTCTCATCATTTTTGTTAGAGAATTGCAATTGAATTGATTGTGGAGCTTGATTTGTAAATCTGATAAGTGCAAGAGTTGAATTTTTGAAACAAAGTTGCTCGAGCACCTGCAGAAAATCAATTATCAGTAGAGAAAGATGCAGAGGAAAATAATGAAGAGAAGGAAGCTACAGGCTTGAAATAGTATGGACATGCTACCAAAGGAGATGAATGGACACTTGAATTAAATATTACTTTCTAGAACAAATCTATAACAAACAATGTATTCCTAGAATATTATTCTTTGGGGGGGGAGAATTTGGGATGAGTGAGGGGGTGAAATTATATAAATGTAATGAGAATACTATTGCATAAGGTCAGGGGTTAATTTTTTTGAGAAATTTTGAGAAAAACCATTTTCCTAAGAAACTGTCTAAGAAACCAGTTTATTTTCCTAGGTTTTTGGATTCAATCATGTCAAGATGGTTTCTAGTTTACATCCATTGACAAGCTTAGAGATAGTTGAAGAATATCTCCCATGCTGATGAATCTAGTGAACCTTGAATGAATTTTTGTTGATCATAAGCATAATTGTGTTTTATTTTCTTTTAGAATGTTTTCAAATAATTTTTCATGTTCTTATTGCAATATCATGTTAAAATCCCTCTGAATCACACAATATCTCATCCATGTGTTAGTATTTTGGCATTTACAATTTCATTATGAGAAGAGCTTTCATCTTATGATGCAAATAAATAATTTAAAATCACTTTACTTTCATTATGTTGATAAATATTTTTTGTATCTCTATGAGTGTATCTTAGGCGTGACTAATCATGGATTTCCAACGTTTAATTGAGTCTTTAACATGAGCCTTTGTGTTGAATTATTGAAGAGTGTATGAAATCATGCATCTCTAGGCCTCCATTGATACACACCTTCTAGTTGAAGGAAATTTTTAGCTATTTTTAAGCATTTCATCTATGAGTGTTCCTATATTTGTAAAGGCTCTTGAAGATCTAGTATAATCAAATTTATCTTTCCTAACTTGCCGCTAAAAAATTCTCAAACAATGAATCCTACATGAACTAACCCTATTTGTACTGTGTATACACAAATGAATAAATTTCATTTCCAAAATATGTAGATACAATTAGGTTTCAATTATTGTCTTTAGTAACCCAAACCTTGTCCAGGAAACATATCCACTCTCTAGTGTGACAACTTGTAAGAGTTAGATTGTGTTGTATTGATCACATTTTCTCAAGGTTCTCATGAAAATTGTGCAAAGAAGGATCTCTTGATATCCTTCACCAACACGGGTTACAGAACGGGTCCTCTCATCCTTGTTGAAGGAACAACCTAAAGTATTGAGGGTAGATCAAACCCTTAGTAAGGTACTATCCATTTCTCCAATGCTTGAGTGACAAAGAGTTAGCTGAATCCCCTCCCCAGCTACAAAACGACTTATATCATGATTTTTCTATCTCTAAGCATCTTTTAAGTTTCATGATGCTTCTCATCCCTCGTAGGAGAATCAATTTGGATACCAACACCCACATCTAGCACATAGCCTCAACAATGATCCCCTAGACCAATGCCCATCTATACTCCACTTGGCAAATCATATAGTTCAATATTTGACATGTTGATGGCAGTTAATCTTATCACACTTCCTCCAATCCAACCATTTGATGAATCTAGAGAAAAAATCGCATAGTATCATGAGAATCATTATTGTAAATACCACCAAGTTTTAGGACATGACATAGAGAGGTGTCAAACCTTTAAAGATCTAGTTCGAAGACTCATTGACCAAGGCGATCTTCAAGTGGACAATCCTAATGCATCACCCAACCAACCACTTCAAATATTTAAACAACCATTTCCCAACTATGAAACAAAAACTCAAGACACCACTTCTTCTACATACAAAGTGCCTAATTCTCATACCATAAGCATTATCCATACCATTGATCAAGATCATACCCCATCAAAAACTTCACCTTCTTTATCAACTTTCACATTCTTTTATTTAGACATTGTTCCTCCACCTATAAGCCCATCAACACTTATCCCCATAACCACATCAATCACACCCACGTCTATCTCATCATCTATTTCTACTTCCATAACTATCACATCTCCCCCATTATAAGCATATCAATGATGCCATTTGAGACATTTATGAAACAAAAATTCCCATCTAGTTCCACAGACACCATTGATTCAACACATATATATAATTCATTACTTATCCCATATATTCCATCACTTATCACATCCACTTCATTGGATTTGACTACTTTATCCACTTCTATTCCACCTTTACCCATTATACCATCCTTAGCATCAATCCCAGTTCCTCTTTCCACAATTTTTCCTATAGCCACTACATCAACTACTTTCACAGCATCTACATAATCTTACACATCACTTTCATCATTTGAATAATTTTGGAGATCACTTAAACTTGTATCAGTCTCAAGTGATCTTCCCATCTCATCTACTCAATAAAACACTTCCACATCCAATCAATCTTTAACTACTTTTGACCTCATCATGCAAAAAATCCTCCCTCCACCTATAACACCATCTTCAGACCCTCCAGTTGATATTGTGGTCATCCCTCACAAGGGTGCCTCTTCAAAAACAAGATATAGAACCCTTGCAAAATTTCCTCAACATTACGTTTCACGTCCTCACCATAAATTTGACATACCCCCTCCTAATAATAGACAATCCAATGCTACATTGTCCATCTTAAGACCATATCCATCTCTTCTTGGAACAAACCCTTCATAAAAAATATTCAATCCACCAATCAATCCATGAAAGAAACCATCCAATGCTTCTTCTTCTAGAGCACCAATCATCACCAAAACTTAAAACAACACATCAAAACCCTGAAATTATCCTACTCCACATTCGAAACCCAAATCATCTCTAGCCTCCAATTCTTCTTCTAGGACAAAGACATCTCACAAAGACAAGGTGCCTCCTAATTATTCGATTAAATCTTATGTGCAAGTTCTCAAAAACTTACTCCAAATATTCGCCATCACACTTTCACCTATTAAGGCCTTGTTATCTCTAAGAAGTGCACCGTGTTTAGCGATAACTAGTTTTCTAAGTTTGTCTCTCCCTTAGTTCTGCAGATATAATTGAGACAGCTCATGCACTTTGGGTCTCCCTATTGTGAGGTGAATCTCTGAGATTACAAAGCTAGTTCCTTCTTTTGATTATACCTAAAACTAAAACTTTCAGGTTTAAGGGTAAAATATGGCTAAAACTGAAATTAAACGGGGTGATACACCAAAATGTTTGAGGGATTGAGTGAGAAACATGCACAATATACTGAGAATAATGTAAACACACACAATCCAATGGGTTTTCAGCTAATCTCAAGGTAAACAACATTATGCTAAGGGATTTTTCACAATAACACAACATATTATTACACACTAAAATAAGCATAAATACCTATTTGTGTAAAGGTAAATAACATAAGAAAGTTTAATAAATTAAGGGGAAAATGACATTCAAAACAAAACTATTATAATACACACCACTACAAATTGTTGGAAAGGCAATAAATTTGTTCTCATTTAAGGGCAATTTTGGAAAAAATTACTTCAGCACTCAGTACATCCAAAAAAATTTCCTTTCTATTTTGCCAAGGCACACAATATATAGAAAAAATATTCACCCCCACCCCCTAAAAATAGACTAAGTGTAACTACACGTGCATGGTAGTTTTAGCCTTTCAAATGAATAAATAATACTTAAGGTCTAAAATACACATGTTGTTACAATGAGGAAATAATAGCCTTTTAATTCCAAAAATACATTCATTGTCAAACTGATTTGACTCCTACATGAATAGTATGGTCTCAATTTGGAGAAAATAAGGTACTTAGGTGAATAAATAATTGTTATTTTTATCCTTTGTCTTCAACTGCAAGAAATTCTTAAGTGCATGAAAAAAATTGTCTAGCTAATGATTAAAATAATCAATTTCCTCTAATGTGTGATGTTACATCTTTGCATGATCTCATTTTTGTCATTTTCCTAATTCCTAGCAATATTCCATTCTTGGGCATATTCTGAACATGGTCTCATAATAGCATGGCCACCTTTTGATTTTAATCATGCACATATCTGCTCAAAAATAAGCCTCTTTTGAATTCTTGATCCCTTTATATCATGACAAACTTGATTAAAAAATCATTGGGTTCTTTTTAAATACTAAGGCACAGAATATAGTCACAAAATAAATAAGTATTAACCTAGAAATGGTCCCCCCTCTTCCATGGTGACTCACCCCTTGATCATTTTGTTGGTGGAAAGTTTAACTGAACCCTAGTTAGGGTTTTCCACTGTTGTTACACATATGTACCTTGTGTGACCTTGATCAAGTTAGGTAACTCACCGGTTGAGTTGAGAAACCAATTACTCGAAACCTTTAAAAAATTATCATTCTTCTTAGTCAACTTTTGAGGGTGAAGACTTGGCAAGTTTTTGATTGACATAATTATCCTGATCTTTTGAGTTCTGAAAATGGTTTTTGGTTGATGATCCTGTGCATTTTCTGTGATTAAATCTCAAGGTAAATGTCATTAACAATATTTTGAGCTTCTGATTTTTGCTTTGTGAAGATGAGTTATTTGTTCCTCGAACCCTATAACTTGTATATCCTGAACGTTTGAGCTTCCTTTGACTGGGTTTTTGAGCTTCCTTTTCAAATACTTGTATGGTATTAAAACATTTATGTTTTCTTGTTTTCTTTTTTCGTGGCCCGCATTTTACGAGCTTTAGAGGCTTCAGGGTATTTGGTTTTAGCTCTCAACTAGATGATATTTTGAGGGTTTCATAAATTCATCCTGGAATCGGTAATTTATTGTTCTAACTTGACATATTACATATCCTTTAAAAGAAATTGATTTTTAATTGTTAGCTTTTAACAACCCAGATATGGGTACCTCTTCTTCTGCTCAAAAATAAAAAATTTAGAACTCATCTTAAGTCGGTATTTGTACTTTTTGAGAGACTTCAAGATCTTTCATTCTATTATTTTGGGTTTACATTGTATTTCACTCTCTAAAATATTTGAGCTCTAAAATATTTTCTTTAACTGTTTGCATTTTTACACCTTCATCAGACTTAGGTTTGGGTTCGAGGGCTTGGTTGTACTTGTAACTTTTCTTTTATTTATAACTCTGTCATTTTCTAGCTCTTATTCTTACTTAGAATATTCTTTATAGATATATGTTACTTTTATTGTTTTGTATGCAACTATATATCTCGTTATTTTGATCACTTCAAGCTCTTAAATATATAGATTTTAGTTCTCCTTTTCACAGTTGTATGTTTATTCTTAAGAATTGACCTGAATCTCTTCCCTACTGGTGATTGATAAGACTCATATACAACCTTGTTTTTCTTAGCAAATTGCATTATGGTTGTAGACAGATGATTGATTTTTTATAAGAACTTGAAATTTGTAGAGTAAAAAAAATTTGTAGTTGGTGTTGAAACATTCAAATCTTTTTTTTCCATTCTTTTCAATTTGGTGCATTATATTTGAGTTATACTTGACCTAGTGGAAACTTCATTACAAATATGTTAAGTTCTTTCTTTTGTTGCAACCTGTAGAGGTTATGTTCTTTAAACTGGATCTACATTATTGATCATTCCAAATACGTTAAGCTCTTGTTGTCACTTCAATAGTCCATAATGTTTGATCTTTATCTATAATTTTCTGATATCCTTGTCAACACATACTCGTTATTTGAGCCCTGTGACTTTGTATCATTGAGTTCCACTTATAAGCTCCTAGAAAATGTTCGTTCATTTATGATTGTTGAAGCATGTTTCTATATTTTTAAATTGATTAATATTCATAGTTTGTAATCATTTCCTTTCTATGTTCCACTAAATTAATTCCTTCTTTTGATAGAAAATGAGCTTGATGATCTAGCAGATTTACTTTCTCTTTCCCAGCCTGTAATGGAAATTATGAATAACTTTTTACTTGTAAATCTTGATCTGAAACACTTGTTACAATTATGGGATATCTTACTATCCTCTTGTATGACCATTATTTGGTGATTGTACTTAGTTTCCTTGTGGAACTTTGTGGTACTTTCTTCTGATGTATCATGTAACTCATATGAGTTGCTTCTTTCAACATGGCTATAAGTCTTTGATGTTATTAAATCTGCATAAGTACTCTGAGTTTAAAAAGCTTAAACCTGCTCTTTGAAGGCAATTCTTCATTTTGAAACTTGTATCTGTACCTATAATTGCATCATAACTAGAACTTTTACATCTGTAATATCTTTATCTTCCAATGTTCTTAATTGTAGCTATTGGGAAGACTCTTTATAATTTTCTTTTCCTTGATTCAAAAATCCATTCTCCATGACTTTTTAGATAATAACATTCAATTGTAACTCCCTCTTTAATGCTTTGAATTCATGCAATAAATTTGAAATTTGTACTTTTTAGGGGAGTCTAGAATTATACTCACTGATCTGTAAGTTTGGATGCTTTAATATGATCATGTTGTTCCCTTCATGATCTAGATATTTAAAATCATTCTGTAAGATGAATACATGAAGACTATAGGAAATCCTCTTTCTTAGATCTCAAATTCTTTCTCCTTCTTGTTGAACTGGGTGAATATGTATTGAATACATGAAGACTAGGAAATCCTCTTTCTTAGATCTCAAATTCTTTCTCCTTCTTGTGAACTGGGTGAATATTAGTTTCAGAGATTTTTTTTTCCTTCTTATGTTTAATTAAATAAAACTTGATATTCATATTTCTTTCATAGTAATATCATAGTCCATTTCTTTTCAAATAATCTCATTTTGTTGTTCATTGATGTCCTTTAGATAATTGGAGATAACACTTCTTTATTCCATTTCCTGTAACTGGATGAAAGGATCTTTTTGATATGTATGCTTAGAAGCTTGATAGTTGATATTCTTTGAAGTAATACAATCTTGAGTCTAGTATAGCATGTTTATACTTGTAAACTATGTGATTGTCTTAAAACTATACTTATCTCTTTTGCAACTCTACTTTGATAAATTAATGAAATTTAATCATCCATCTATACCTACAATCATTTTAAAGATTTTTTTTAGAAAAATAAAGGCTTAAAGCCTCTCTTCCATTCTATAGTGATTTTATTTTCTTGTCTATCTTGATTCTGAAGATATTCCATGTGTGATTCTGTGTGATATAACATGTCATGTTTTTGTTGATATAACTTTTTTGTCTCTTTTAATGTATCTTATGCATACTTTATTTCAATATATTCATCTCCCTAAAATTGGTAGCACATTATTAAAGGTTAAAACCTGGAGCTCTAACATAACCTTGTTTCTATCCATAGGTACATGGTAGTTGGAAGTTGAAGTTAGAGTTGGAGATGGAGTTGTAGATGAAGGTGAATTCAACATGAAGACGAAGATAACAAGAACCCAAGGAAATTATGGGTTATTATCTTTAATATTTTTCTCTTATTTTCATCTATGTGCACCTCCTAATTTGAGTAAACATAAGTTACATCCCACGGCTTGTGTGGGAAAGAACCGATTTTATTTATGAATAAATAGCAATAATTTATGTAATTGAGTTCTCTATTTCTTTTCTGCATTCATCTTTATAGTAAATATTAATTGTATAATGATCTAAACAACTAAAATATATAATTAATAACACTTAAACATAAATAAGTAATAAAATTTGATGTAACTGTAACTCAATAATGTATTCTTCTGCATGTAATTCAACAACTGTTTTTGTTGTTATGGGATGTAAGATCTCACATTTATTATGAGTGTTGCCTTCATCAAGGCTATGCACTAGTCCTTCGGGGGCTTCTGTATTTTTTTGTTGAAGACAAAATGTGAATGCTAACACATGTGAGGTGTTGCATTCTGCAACATCACACATAGCTGCATGTTTTCTTAATTGTTTCAATTTGTTGTAACTCAGAATGTTAAGAAACCTTCCTTCTTTATCTTAGCTAGGTCCATCTCATCAATTCTTTACATCTAAAATGAAGTTTAGAGTTTCCCTTTTTTTACACAGGTGAAAAAAAATGTCAACATTTTTGGCAATCCTATGGGGTAAAGTTGCTCTACTAGCTTTCAGACCAATGTGTCTTTCTCTTATCTATTGGGCATGAAGTCAAAATCCTATAACCAAAACTTTCCTTTATGAAAACTCACCTTTCTAACAACAAACTAAAGTTGTTTAAAAGATATGGAAAAACCAGAATCACATGCATGAATGCACATATTAAATTGAAAAAACATTGCAAGTGTGCATGAAATGCACTTTATTGAAAGGGAAATACTAATCTAACCTACTCTAACCAACACTGTAATATCTTCAATAAGAGTGCTTGAGAAACATACCATTCACAAGAATGGGAAGTTCCTCTCTAGTCAGCCTTGAAAGTTGAAATGCATTTTTCTCTTTGCAAGCTGAAATCATATAAGGACCACTCTAGATTATATCAAAATTTTTAAGGTTTCCTGGATTTAAATGATCTGCATCCCACTTGAGCACAATATATCCTTCATTAAAAATTTTGAACTTAGCATTCTTATCAAATGTGATGTTGATCTATTTCTGATTCTTCTCTATGTTCAAGTGAGTTTGATCTCTCAGCTCCTACAATTCCATAAGCTCTGCATAACAAACCTACATTAGCTCACTCTCAATTAATTCCATCTAATGTGGGCAGCTCAATTTAAATAGGCATTCTCTCCTCACGACCATAAACAAGCTTATACGGTGAGTTGAGAATTGATATTTTAGGGGTCACTCTATCAGCCAAGAGTGTTGAACTAAACATGGTATCTTGGGTTCTCTTATTGTCTTTGAGTTTTCTTATAATGATTCGTAAAAAAAAAATTTAGTGCTTTCAGCCAACCTATTACCTTGTAGGTAATAGTTAGATGAATTACTCAAATAAATTCCATGTTTTACAGCACAATCTATTACCTTTTCACCAAGAAAAGATAAAGCATTATTAGAAATGATAGTGGCTAGATCTATTTCGCTCAGAATGTTTCGGCTTCTGGGAATAGAGTTGCTTCTATCCTTTCATTCCTTTTAGAAACAGATGAGGTTAGGGTTAGGAGGAATACCTGTTGAATGTCGAGATGGTGTGCGCGTACCGTAGAGACAGATCAGGCTGACTGCAGAGACTCCTTTTTGTCTTGGAATGACCACCTGCAACTAAGAACACAAGACCACAACATTTTAATTAGACAATAAATGAGGGATCTGCCTTGGGCCCAGGAAATATGAAACTTCCTTTCGAAGGTGGTCAGTGCCCCTGCTAATATGAATTAACACAAAAGACTGCAAAATATTAATTAAATTATTTCGTTAAACTGGGTAGGTGGAAAGGCTGGTTTTCTGGTTTTTGATCAGGTGAACCGATGCCGGTTACTGATAACCGATGGCGGTTACTGATAACCAATAGCGGTGGGTTCTACGATCTTCTTGGCAGCTATGGTGTTTGTAATGGCTGGTTTTTGGATGGTATTAGGAAATGGGATGGTTAGAAGCAAAAGAATGACAGTTAGACGCAATGGCACGTTGGGTAGTCGATTCAGAAACGGATCTAGGAGCACTGAGATTCAAGAAGCATAAGAAATGTTATAACAAAAGGACATGCAAGATGTGACTTACTAGTTTTGGCACAGATGTAAGTTGATCTCTTTGGTTGTAAACACTTCTGGTATCTTTACTCGTCTCTGCTCTGTCAAGCGAAGATCTGGACTCTGTTCCTCACTCGCAATGCTCTCTGTTGGTCCAGAAATCCTTTGACTGATCTCCCAAATGAAATTCCGATCCATTGTTTTGGTTTGGGGAGCCCATTTACATGGAACTGATGGCGGTTGCGTAACCGACGGCGGTCGAGTAGGAACCGGTATCGGTAAGGAAAAAGTAGGCTATTTTTAGTAAAATAGCCTACCTTCCCTGCTTTTCTCCCGAGAGATCAGTTGCGGGCTTGGTCAAGTGGCTAGAAGGTCGGCTTTGGGTGCGAGTAAGGAGGCATTAGTTATGGATGTGAGTCTAGACCAACTCATGGGTCTTAATTAGGTTAGTTCAGGGTTAGGGCTAGGTCATGATAGGCAACAAAGTGAGGTGGCGGGTAAGGTCATGTGGATTTATCAAATACAAGGTAATTAATACAACACACCATGTAAAGTTTAGGTAATGAGGTTAGGTTGCGAAGTGGGATGCGGGTCACAAGGGGTCGTAAGACACGAATTTGGTGTCTACAAGATCACAAAACCTATAAACTATATCATCATAAAATGAAAAAATCACGTTCTCATTGGCTTCTTTCAATGCCACTGCTTTAGTCCAACAAGTCAAATAATCTGTGGCTATTAAAATCCACTTATGCCCCTCTGAAGAATGTGGATGAATTATGTTGATGAAGTAAAGACCCCACTACATGAATTGTTGATCCAATGAAATAGGTAACAGGGGTTGTAAAGCTAATCAATCTTTTCCAACAAATAATGCACACTTTTTGCATTTCTTTATCCATTCGAAATTGTCCTTAAATATGCTAGACCAACAATAACCAGCTTTCATAATTTTAAGAGTTGTAACACATGCTAAGAAGTGACCTCCTACAGGTCCTTCATGAAATTCAAAGAGTAATTGTTGCTCTCTATCAAAATCAACACAAAGCAACAAAACTCCATTGATATCTTTCTTAAACAACACACCATTAATAAAAACATAAGGTATGGCCTGTAATTTGAAATACCTTGGTTAGTTCTTGTCCATACCTTCCAGATAAGTGCCATGCTACAAGTAATTGATCAAATCAGTCATCTAACTTGATCCTGAAACCTTTGGATGGTGTTCTGGTTGTTGATTTTGGGGTTGTACTAAAATTTTAGGTTGTTAATATGAAAATGCAACATGCTGTAATGAATCTGCAGCCTGTTGTTTTTCCATATCACCAATCAAATGTTCACATGGTCATGTCCCACAGATTGTTATAGCAGCATGGATATGAACATCATACTCCATAACTTTTCTAATCCATCCTACTCGTTTCTCATTCAGTTCCTTTCTCAACAGGAATTATTTAACACTTGGGTGGGAAACTAGAACATAAATCTTATTATTGGAAAGTATCCACTTGAAGTTATTCAATCCTCTAACTACTGTAAGTACATGTTTTTTAAGAAAATTTTACGTTGTTTCATATTCATGTAAGATCTACCCAAATAAAGCAATGGGTTGTTCTATTTCATCATCATTGACCTATGTCAATATGGCTAAAATGGTTTCATCTCCTGCAAGTGCATACATAATAAAATTGTTATCAAAGTTAGGATTTTCCAATGTAGTAACCTATGAAATATCCAACTTAATGGCTTCAAATCCTTTTCTTCCTTTTTTGGTCCAAGAGAAGACTGTACCCTTCATTAACATAGTTGTTAATGGATTTACCAAGGCTGTAAAATGTGGAACAAATCTTCTAAAAAAGTTGATCTTTCTAGGAAAAATTTGTAATGCCTTCTTATGATGAGATAGGGACAACTACAAAATAACATCAATTCTGAAAGGTTCAATAGTAAACCCTTCTTAGAAATAATATGTCCAACTAATTTACCTTCGTGCACTAAAAAAATGATTTTTTTTGGGATTCAAAGAAATTCCAAAATGCCTGCAAATCTCAAAAGTATTCCTTAAATGCATAATATGATCATTAGAATTATTTTTAAATATAGTAACATCATCTAAATAAACCAATATGCATTTATTCAAGAGGATATGAAAATCCATGTCAATTACACGCTGAAACATTGCACCAACATTAGAAATTCCAAAAGCCCTTCTCTTATACATATAAGTGCCCCACTTTGTGGTGAAGGTTGTCTTATATCTATCGTCATTACGTACAAGAATATGATTGTATCCAATGTAACCATCTAAAAAAGACAGCCTATCTAAACCTAATTTTTTTCTCAAAATCTGATCCATATTGGGTAGCGGATAGTGATCTTATAAGGAAGCTTTATTAAGATCTCTAAAATCCACACACAGATGGATTTCAACATTCTTCTTCTATATAGGAAAAATATTGGGCATCCAACTTGAATTCTTAAGGAGAAAAATAATACATGATTCAATCAGCTTAGACAAGTCTTTCTTCATCAATGGATCAGTTTTGCGATTTACAAGCCCTTGATTTTACCTTACAGGTTTTGCATTTGGATCTAATTCTATGGTATTTTGGTCTAAAATAGGATCAAAACCTCTCAAATATTCATACATCCAAGCAAACAAATCAATAAATTCCTTTTATAAATCAAAAATATATTTTCGTTCAAAAGTGGAATATACTGTTGATGTAGAATCATAGCACCCCTAAATGTCTGCAACGTGATGAGTTGAGACTCTCAGTGTGATTGAATAACATGGAGCTTTTCCCAAAGTGTGGGACTTTACAATCTAGAGATCTCTCTGGATGAAGACCGGTTCCTATTCCTCTATTCAGGTGCACACATTCATATTGCAGAGGATCTACTCTAAAACCTACTCTGGATTGCTAAGGAGACAAGGATTAAGGAGATGCAAGAAATTAAACCTAAACTAACAAGGGTGATGCACCAAATGAATGCTGAACACCTTGCTTTGCAATAAACACAAACCATAAAAATGTAAATAAAACCCACCATGCACAGATAACTCAGGACTGTAATGAGAGATGAGGAAGGAGACATTTAACACAAGAGAGGGTTGAAAATTATCCATAGACATGCATTATTGTTCCAAAAATTTGATACAATGCATTACAATGACCAAGAGGCACAAAATTGCATTAAAATTTGAATGGGAGGCTTGGAAACTCCATAAAATCCATTATAGACAAGAGAATAAGTGATGGTACAATGCAGAAATGTCCAACCTCTAGCTAAATGCCCGTACTTAAAATATATATCAATAATTAGAGAAGGAGATAGAAGAAATCCAAATTGTTGTTCAACCACCCCGAAATAGAAATGAATTCCCGTGCAACAATGATGGGTTTCGCTGCAAAACCCATGCCTCCATTACTATTCCTTATTGGGAAAGAAAGGAAGCCCATACTCCATTATGGTGGTAGGTGAGGAGCTTGATAGCCTTTAGTTGAGTAGCAAACATCGAGAGCTTTGCAAAAAGTCTCCTCTTGCTCAAATCTGAGCTTCCATTCGAATGATATGGTTGTCTTAAGGCTAGGGTCGGGCATTCCACTAGGTTTGGAGTTTATCTGTGTAAGATCCACATGGAATTCCCGTGCATTATTAAGATTCTACTACCTTTTAGGGTCTTGGAGATGCGACGTGTCGATAGTTGACATCATTTGTGAGCATGCTTCGTGCTTCACTCTACATTTTTCCCTTCTATTTTACGAATAAAATACGTCGTACCCTAGACACGTGGAGGCTTCACACTTGTTTTGAGGACCACGCTTCTATCACACCTTTGAATTTGTGCCGATGAGACACATGTGGAGGCTTCTACTGACCCTGTCCCATACTTAGAATTTTCAATGGCCGATGCTTTCTTTTCAGGATCTGACCATGTGGAAGGCATGCGCTCATCTAGGGACCTTGCTTTGGATTTACCTTTGGAGTTGCATCGAGCTAACATGTGGAGACTTCCGCTAGCTCGTAGAATTTTCAACGACTAGCGTAACTTTCTCAGCTATTTAGGAGTAGATTTGTTGGACCCTAGACACGTGGAGGGTCTTCACACATTTGGGGTCTCCTCTTTTTTCATACCTTTAAAGTTGCACTAAGCTGAGATATGGCTCCTTCTGTTGGTATTCCTCTATTTAGAATTTTCAACAATCAGTTCTATCTTTTCCAGAATCTAACCATGTGGAGGGGTTACGCTCATTTGGGGTCTCTGCTTTTGTGCACCATACCAAAAGTGCACCGAAGAGACACGTGGCACCTTCCGTGGTTCCTTATCCTTTTCACTTTTTTAAAATTGTGTCGATCTCACATGTAGTTCCCTCCACGAATCTGTTTCTTTTCTTCAATTTGAATTATATGTGAAGTCTAAAAACTTTGAGATTTTCTCCATTTTTCTTCCTCTTGAGATTTGATCTCCTTTAACATTGTTTGGCCTCATTTTTTGACCTTGCTTCTCCATTATCAAGCCTACCCGCAACTTGATTTTTGGGATCGAATGTGAGCTTGCATGACTAAACCAACCCCTCCATTTTTCTCCTAAACAAGGTTGTGTTTGATCTATTTTTCCTGAGGGTAAATATTGGTCAGCAATTTGGCACCCCTGAATGTCTGCAACACGATGGGTTGAGACTCTCAGTTTTATTTCATAACATGAAGATTCTCCCAAAGTGTGGGACTTTACAAATCGAGAGAGCTCTCTTGATGAATGTCAGTTCCTATTCCTCTATTCAGGTGCACCCATTCATATTGCAAAGGATCTACTCTAAAACCTACTCTAGCTTGCTAAGGAGACATGGATTAAGGAGATGCAAGAAATAAACCCTAAACTAATAAGGGTGATGCACCGAAGGAATTATGAACACCTGCTTTGCAATAAACACAAACCATAAAAATGCAATACAACCACCATCCATAGACAACTAGGACTACAATGAGAGATCAAGAATGAGAAAATGAACACAAGAGAGGGTTGAAAATTATCCATAGACATGCATTATTGTTCCAAAATGTTGATACAGTGCATTATAATGAGCAAGAGGCACAAACTTGTATTACAATTTGAATGGGAGGCTTGGAAACTCCACAAAATCACTTACAGACAAGACAAGAAGGGAGGGTGAAAAGTAGAAATGTCCAACCTCTAGCTAAATGCCCCTCCTTATAATATATAGTAATAATTAGAGAAGGAGATAGAAGAAATCCAAATTCTTTTTCAACCAACCCAAAAGAGCAATGAATTCCCCTGCAACAATGATGGGTTTCTCTATAAAACCATGCCTCCATTATTATTCCTTGTTGGGAAAGAAAGGAAGACCATACTCCATTATGGTGGTAAGTGAGGATCCTGATAGCCTGTAGTTGAGTAGAAGACATCGAGAGCTTTCCAAACAGTCTCCTCTTGCTCAAATCCAAGCTTCTAGTTGAAAGATATGGTTGTCTAAAGGCTAGGGTCGGGCATTCCACTAGGTTTGGAGTTTTTTGGTACCACAATTTAATCTCCTATAAAGACCAAGCAACATCATGGATTTTTACAGGATACTCAGAGGTAGATAGATAATCATGTATGTCATTTTGTAGCTAGGGAAGCAATCTATCTGATTTGTTGGCACTCAGGCTTTGAAGGGAGTGGGTAGCACCTTTAAAGGATGTGACCTGATCCTAACTATTTTAGGTTATGCCTTTCAACCAAGGTAAGAGAACCTATTTTTTAACCTCTGTTATATGAAAGGAGATAGAGGTACCTTTATTTTTCATAAATTTTATGGAAAATACCTTTGGGAAAATAGGATCAACACACCAAATCTGACTCTCACGAATTGTCACTTCAAGATCATGGAGATACTTTCACAACAAGGCACGTGTTACTAAAGCCATTTGAGACCCTACCTACTTTTGCATGTTTAGGTGATGAGGATTCTGCATTAGCATACACACATAACAAACAAGGGTAGTATGGGTAGGATTGGTTGTTGTTAAATGAAATTTTGGTGGGAGGGGAGACAAGATTTACTTGACTCACCAAATCCTTGAGAGCTTATGCAAAATGGAAAGATTCAGACAACAAAATGCCACAAAAGTTAAAAATATTTCTTCAACTAGAATATGTGCTTCAATGGAGGCCCAGATTGGCACTTTTTCATATAGCCTATGGGATTTTTTCATGAAGGCTCAAGTCATGGAACCCAATAAAGCACCAAGATTCAAACCAAACCACTCCTGAGGTACACCCAAAGGCTTAAAGATAATTTGACTCTATCTAACAAAATGAAAGAAAAGTGATTTTAAATCATGTATCTCACTCCCAGATGATAGGATATCCTAAGAAATGAAATTATATATGCCACTAAACCATCACAAGGATTGAGACATTTGTGATTGGGCCGGATTTTGGTACAAGATGTGCAACTAGAAACAAGTAAAAACTACTTGCACGCATTCAAAGATTAATATAAATACACTGTGCTCAAGATTAACATAGAGTAACTCAAGTTTGATCAAATTTATCAATGCAAGGGAAAGGTTCCAGAATAATCTCAAAGCTTAACAATGGTTGTACACTTGTAACCACCTTGACACGATTAAATTCAACACAAAGAGAGATATATCAGGATTCTTAAATAGATTCTCAAAAAGGGTAGGCTCTGTCAAGTTATTTTTTGCTGGAAAAATCAGTCTCTGACCTTTCCAAAAAAACTCCCAACCCTTTTGCATGAAAATTTTTTGCCATTTATAGCATTTACAACTGAGTCACTTCCTCCTGAAAAGACATAAACATGTTTTAATGCACCAATTTTTGCCATGATTCTTTTCATGATTCTCTGAATCAAATCTTCAAGAAGTTATCCTAGGTGCTCAAGGGGGAATATTTCATCGAATACCTCCCGCATTCAACTCCTTGCTTTAGTAGATCAATCTTTCTTCAATTTGTCCAACCAATTCCACCTCTAATATGTCAAATTTGGCCCCTTGCATGCTGCGGGAGAAGAATAAATAGAAAATATGATCTGACATGAAAGTCAAAACATTTTAATGGTGCAAGACATCCTCGAGATATTCCCACCTAACTTCAGATATCAACATTAACTTCCTTCTTTGCTTGGTGTGTAGAAAAGACCAATAATTCATGGAGATTCGCAGTCCCACACGTGTTTCAGAGAAATGGTGGGTATAATCAGATTTAGACTCACAACTTTCGTTGATCTTTACTTTGAATTTGGGTCGTCCACTTGGCATATTTAGGCTTTAGAAAAAACCTAATGGCTTCCCTTGACTTTTTACAACTTTTTGAAAAAATGAGAAAAAAATTCCATTTTGCTCCACACCTCCACCCTCAGGATACATGCCTAACATGTGTCCAAATGCAATTGGAATGGAACCACAACCAAATCTATACCATTTTATTCTCCTTTGGAAAAGGGAAAATTTTCCAAATTTTCCCCGCAGCTCCGCCCTCGAGAACGAGCCTGACACATGTCCAAATGTGATTGGAATGGGGTCGCCATGCTTCCATTTTTACTTTTAACCCCTTTTTCCCAAAAAGGAAATTTCTCCAAATTTCCCTCGAGAGCCCACACATTTACGTTTAACTGGGGAAAAACATTGACTTTTCCCTCATCGAGCATGCAAGTTACTTTGAAATTTTAATCCTTAAGGAGGTAAAAAATCCTAATTTACCTCCGATGGTCCACCTCCCCGCCTCTTTGACTTTTCAAACTGCCACATGTCACCATGGTGCACCTAGAGGTGGTCCTAAAAATTTGATACTTTGAACGAGCGCGGGCTCGCCATGTGTCCTATTCCGGTAAGGTCTTTCTAAATGCTTGAAGCTCAATGGAAGGCACCACATGTCATGCTTTGAAGAAGTCTCCTTTTGGTCATTGAAAAGTTTAAGTAGAATGCAAAAGTGAGTGGAGGCCTCCATGTGTCATCATGGACACTTGTTTAGAATAAAACTCAAAGGCTGGTCCCCGAACATGCATCATTCCTCCATGTGTCTGCCTGGCGCAACTTCAAGATGGTGCCAAAGGTAGAGACTCTTGATGAGCACAAGATTGGCATGTGTTTTGTTCCACCAAACTACTCCAATTGCATAAAAATATGTCTAAGTTTGGGCCAAGCAGCGAAGCCTCCACGTGTCCTCCTGGTGGTACTCCAAGGCAAAACCCAAAAGCAGATCTTCAAATGAGTGTCGTGCCTCCACAAGGACAAATTTTTGAGTGGAGGACTTTTCATGAATTTTTCTAAGTACCTAGTTCAGCCTGCATCCAACCTAAAAGGTGTCACATCCCCTGTTGATGCTTAGGATGCTAATTTGACCAGGAGAAATTCCCGTCAAACCGTAAAAAATAGAAAAACAATTATTTGAGCCAGGGAATGAAATTTTATTCTAGGATAGAAAGTTTAGGAATGTTATAAGGCTCAAATACATTCCTTAAAGAAACATTAATTCATTCCTCTTCAAGTACTTAGGGCAGAAATGACAGGGAAGATGAATCTCGACCGTGGAGAACATAAAACATGGGGGAAACCAATTTTTTAAAGGAACAGAACATGAGAGACTCAAAATATAGAATTTTAAGTGATTTACAACCCAGAAACTAATTAAAATGGCCACAAGGGTCAACCAGGCATAACACGGGGAAGGATAGAATGATAGAGGCTGTAAATCAATAAGTTTTCAAAGGTACAAATGGGGTAAGAAAATTTTGAGCACCAACATCAGCTCCGAATCGGGGATGGGCACTCCCTGCGAGTGCCACAAGAAAAAAAGTAGACCAAGTGCCAAAATATCCATTGGGAAATAGAGTCATCTTATAGAGTAGAGAAACAAAGACACTCATAAAAAACAGACATAGAGAAACCAACAAAAATAGGTTACCGAGGACTAGAATAAGCAAAAACACAAAAGGATATGGAAACAAATGACAAACTATACAGTGTACAAAAAATTCATACCTTTCATTCAGGGGGATCAATCTAGGAAATTCTTCAAATGTCTGCCTTTGATAGGTAACTTCGAGAAGTTAACCATCTAAGTCCTTAAGGAAGAAGGTATGCTCCCCAATTCTAATGTCAATAGAGTAATGGCCCATCC
The DNA here is from genome assembly GCA_019776745.2 of Taxus chinensis. Lineage (NCBI taxonomy): Eukaryota > Viridiplantae > Streptophyta > Pinopsida > Cupressales > Taxaceae > Taxus > Taxus chinensis. Next base: position 134,076,226 of record CM034151.1, read on the forward strand.
AGAATGAGTCAAACTTTGCCATACTTTGCCCTTATCCTCATGTCTTCTATCCGATAGCAACACAAGATATCCAACATTGAAGGCTCTAGGAGTGACCTTCTTATTAAATAACTTCTTCATTTTTTCTCTAAAATTTATATGCCTCTGGTGGGATGCCCTCCTTTCTTCATAAAGCTCAAAAATTTGGTTAATACGAGTATCATAAGGACCTACCTCTTGATCTTCTAGTTGTTGGATGAACTGATAAGAAGATAATTACATATGAAGAGGCATTAGGGCTTGAGTCCCATACACCAAATCAAATGGACTCTTTCCAATGTCCCTCTTGAAAGCAATCATATCTATCCTAACAACAAAATTCAACTCTTCACCCCCACCTTCTCTTCTTCTATTCTAATGATCTTTTGATGATGTTCAACATATTTTTATTACTAGACTCAACTTGTCCATTTCCTTGGGGATTGCAGTTGGAAGAATATGTCAAGTTGATTCCATACTCTTTACTCACTATACCACAAAAGGTTTAGCTCTAAAGCTCATGGCATTATTAGCTAAAATCTTGATTGTCACCCCAAACCTACAGATGATGTTGTTTAACAAAAATTCCTTGAAAACTTGGTGTGTTTCCTTCTTGGTGGGAATATCCTCCACGCACTTCGTAAAATAATCAGTTGCTATAAGAATCCATATGTGGACAACACTTAAAGGGTCTGAAATCTCACTAATGAAATCCATTCCCCATTTCTTGAATGGGGCTTCAATTGATATAGGTTGTAAAGGGAGGGATCCCGAAGCTTTTAGTCTTCTAGAGAAGCATTGGCATCTTTCACATCTTCTAACCAACAAGGTTGTATCCTTGAAAAGATTTGGCCACCAATAACTAGCCCTTGGGATCTTATGTGTTGTGACTCTTGTAGCAAATTCCCCCCCACACAACTCCTCCATGGAGATCAACAATTATCTTGGGGGCCTCTTCTTTAGTGATAAACCTTAAGAGGACTCCCTCTGGGTTCTTCCAAGCTAACCCATTATTCAGTGATGACATATTTTTGGGAAGCCAACTTAAGGGCTCTCTTCTTGGTTCTTACTTAAGTGCCCAGGGCAATCTTAGATGTCTGAGATAAAAGACTACATCTTTATACCACTTAGAATTCATCAATGCTTTGAAATACATCCTAACCTTTCTTCTTCCACCCTCATTTACCTCAATAGTTAGCAAGTTTCTCTCAGCCCATAAGCTTAAGCCAGGCCCAAACCTCACACCAACTTCATGGTTTGGATTTCCATATCATATTCTTGACAATTTGTTCACCCACCTGCATCTTTTGCTTGATATTTCCATCTCTGATAATATGTCCATCACCATATGGTGTGGGGAACATAAGCAAACAACCTTTGAACTTATAATATAAGGCCTAAAAACCTTTGTTTCCTTTATGAAGGCAAATGCACTTACTTTTCCGTAATGGTATACCTTCATTTTTAGCCCCCTGCAATGCCTTACTAAAAAAGGATCAATTTTCCTCTCAACCCCTTCATCATCATTTCTGCAACAAGACAAGAAGCAATAGTGTTCTCTGAAGCAAAAGGAGAACAGTTGGAAAGGGCTTCTTATAATCAGGAGCTTCCATTACAGGTGCATGCTTGAGTGCCCCTTTAATTCCATTGAAAGATTGGATGGGAATCCTCCTCCCATTTCATGACCTGGCCTTTCTTCAGCATGGAAGTGATTGGAATGGTCAGTTTAACAAAGTTTGATATGAATATTCTGATGAAGTTTATCTGTCCCAAAGAAGGATTGAATTTCTTTCTTGGTTCTTGGGATTGGGACCTTTGCTGATGGCCTTCTACTCTTTCTAGATCAATCATCACTCCCTCTTGTGACACAATGTGAACTGAGAAACTTTTCCCTCTGCACTCTAAAATGGCATTTCTTTGGATTGAGTGAGATGCCATATTCTCTACATCTTATCAACATCTTCTCCAAGTGTAGCAGGTGAATCACTTCTATTTTTAGAGAATATAGTTACATCATCTTGATAGACATGCGATAAATTCATTGATGTAACCAAAAAAAGTAACATCCATTGCTCTTTGAAGGTGGCTCTAGCATTCATCAGACCAAAGGGCATCCTGACATAGACATATGTCCCCCAAGGAGTAGTTAAGGTTGTATTGATCCTCTTTTGATTGTTTTACCATGACCTAGTTATAACCAGAGAAACCATCTAAAGTAGAGAGCAACTCAGAACCAGTCACTAACTGCAGCATGTGTTCCATGTTTAGGTAAAGGATAGTTATCCTTCATTTATGCTTTGTTTAGATTCCTGAAAGTCCACACACAACCTGATGTCACCATTTTTCTTTCTTACTAGCACTAGGTTTGTAACCTAAGAGGAATACCTTATGGGCTAGATAATTCCTCCATCTCTTAGCTTCTTCAATTCCTCTTGCATTTTAAGGGATAAAAGTGGATTGATGGGCCTCTATCTTCTACCTGAATGGTCTTTGCATTAGACACCAAGGTGATCTCATGTTGAAACAAGTCCTCTTTGTATGCTTTGAGCTCAGAATAGGTCCAAGCCATAGGTAGTCTTGGTATTTTTTCAACAGCTAGATGTATGACTTCTTTTCCTCCTTTCTGAGATTACTGCCTAACCAAATTTTCCTTGGTCTTCTCCCTCTGTACCAATATCATGTTCCTCAATATCAACCTCGAGGCTGTCATACATCTATTAACAATGCGATCAACATTATCAAAATTGGATTCAAGAGCCACTAGCCCTCTAGGAATAGTGTTGGTCTTCAACTGAATAATACCTTTGCCAAACAAGGTTTCTTTTCCTCCAAATCAATGCATTGATCAGAAAAATCTCTTTTGTTTTGCAGAAATCATTTTGATTTGAGCATCATCATCAAAGACCTGACAGTGTTTAATATTATCAGGGACATAGAGGTACCTTGTCAATACCTTAGCCTCATACTCACAATATGGGGACACTATAAAATTTTCAAAGTGAGACCCCAATAATGCAAGCTTGTCTACCAAGTCATTGAATTTCCTATCATGATGTAAAATGTTGAAGGATTCAAATATCTCAATAAGGTCCCAAACTACATGTTTATACTGTTTCATTCACTGATTATCTTGTAGCATATCAGTTTTCTAACTTTGTTTGAAAAATAACTCTGAATCCCCCTTGACAATAATGTCCTTGACACCATATTTCCAAGCAATTCTTAAACCTAGAAAAAATCCCTCATACTCAGACAATGTTGTTAGTGCATTCAAATTTCAGCTTGAAGGAGAAAAGTAAATCTTTCCTGACCAGGAGAAAGTAGAAAAATACTAGCACCATTCCCAAATTTGGAGCAAGCTCCATCAAACAATAAGGTTCCATGGTAGAGCCCATTTCTACTCAAGAAATTTTCATTCTTCAATCTTGCGCTCCTTTCCATCAACAAATCCTACAAAGTTGTTAGCATCAACATTTGTATACAATACTTCATAGGTTAGTATTGTTGGGATCCTCAATATGATGCAACATTTTCTTTTCTCCATATAACCTGACAAGGCTGCCCTTAATTGGAATGGTAGCATAAGACATTATCCATTTGAACACTCCCACCAACACTTGCATCCCATTTTCTTGACAGTAGCATGCCCGACTTGGCTGGGCAGTCAACTAATGATAACATCAAGCTTTAAGTTTTTACTTGGGTAAGCTGCAAGATGCACCACCAAACCCTTTACACATCCCACTATGGGCACTTCTCCGGAGTCCATAGGAAGTGCACTTCCCATATGCTGATGTCACTTTGATGTTTAGCTCATTCATGATATCCAAAGGCATGACACTGCATGATGCACCTGAGTCAAACATGCAGTTATGCAGCACTCTATCCTTAATGATCAAAGTGGTGAAGAATGGATCCACATTCATCTGAGATTCCACCAAGGATGTTCCCAAATAGACCTCAGGTTGTTCATCTAGCTCTTTTGATGCTGGTGGTTCATCTGGTTCTTCAATGACTAGTGAAGGAGTCTCCATAATTTTTATGTTTCTGCCTAGGGCAGTCTTCTCTTCTTTCAACCCCAAATATTCAAATGCTCTCTTTTTGTGCTCAGGAGTCCTAAGCAACTCAACAATTGGAACAGATAATTTTATTTGACTCAACACTTGGGAAACATCATATGGGGACATTCTTTGGTAGGGTAGTATTGGAAGGAAAGCCAACACACTCATTAGGTGGTACATGATTCTTGACAACTTGGGCATGAGGAGGGGTATGATTTTTGTTTGGAACTATAGGGATTTTGGCAGATGCCTCTTTCGTAGGAACCTCTTTCGGAATTTTTGAAAGCAAGGGATATTTTGGCTTGAGCTTGAGGCCCTACCCATTTGAAAACCTTACTTCTTGTGTTATATTCCTTCTCTTGAGCAACCACAACATTAATCAGTAACTATCCTATCTTCCTCATGATGGGATTCCTCCATCATACTTCTTTATCATTAAAGCCCTTAGATATTCAAAGCCATTATTTGGAAATTCAAAAGCTTGTACATTATCTACTTATAGAGTATTAGAAGGGAGGAATAATAGGTACCCTATGAATGCAGTCCTAAAAGGTGGCAGCAGTTCTAGCACTTATCACCTTAGTTGAGTTTGCCCCTTGTTGTAAGTTTGTGGAGCAACCCATCATGCAAACATCATCATCATTTTCATCAGGTTCTTTGAGGCCCTACCCATTTGAAAACCTTACTTCTTGTGTTATATTCCTTCTCTTGAGAAACCACAACATTAATCAGTAACTTCCTATCTTCCTCAGATGGGATTCCTCCATCATACTTCTTTATCATTAAAGCACTTAAATATTCAAAGCCATTATTTGGAAATTCAAAAGCTTGTACATTATCTACTTATAGAGTCTTAGAGGGAGGAAGAATAGGTACCTATGAATGCAGTCCCAAAAGGTGGTAGCAGTTATAGCACTTATCACCTTAGTTGAGTTTGCCCCTTGTTGTAAGTTTGTGGAGCAACCCATCATGCAGACATCATCATCATTTTCATCAGGTTCTTATTCTTCTTTCTGATCTTCTTTACAAGGAACATGAGGCATGAAACATTTGTCATACCAATCAATGACGTTTGTGTCCTCCACCACAACAACTCTGGCAACTAAAGGATGAGATACCATTCTGTTATCCCTAGTTTGGAGACTGATCTATTTCCAGATCCAGCACATCCCTTGCCTCTATCATCAGATATTTGGTGGTTTGTGAACCTATCTTGGCCTTGCTGTCTTGTGTTGACCTTGTGATCTCTAACCAATTCCCTTCTTAGCTTCAAGCTAGCTTGTATTAAATCTCTTTAACAGCCCTTGCCAAAGTCTTCACAACTTCTTCCAAATCAGCAGAACCTTTTTTGTCTGAGGTTTCTTCTGGGTTGACCAACTTTACACCTTCCCTTTTTGGAGGCTTTCCAATTGCCCTGATATTGTTCTCTATCTTCAAATCCATGGTGAAGGTCTGCCTCAAATTTGTAAGGGTTCTTGTCTCTTAAATAATATGCAACCTTTTTATCGAATGCATCAATATATTTGATCAAACATGACTCATCATAAGGCCTTATTCTAATAGGAAATATTCTCAAGGTCTTATTAAACCTTGTGTTGAAATCATGTACTGACTCATTAGGGTTCTTCTTGATGTTTTCAAATTCTGTTAAAAGAAACTTAGGGTCAGTTCTATCACCATACTATAGCCTAAATGCATTTCTCATCTCATTCCATGAATCAATAGAGTTATCTAGCCAATGCTTTATACCAGTCCCTAGCATCCTCTTCCAAGGTATGGATAAATATCTTGATATATACATCTTCATGTTCAATCTCAAAATATTCCATCATATTGATAAAAATATTTAGATGTTGATCTCCAGTAATAACATTATTTCCCTGGAACTTTGGCATTCTATTCCTTACATCTTGAGGCACTACATTTGGGTAACCAACCATTCCCAAAAAATTTATAGGTCCAAAGGTGTTTACAACAAATGGAGGCCTGGGTTTAGCCATATTGATTCGAGGAGGTGATCCTAGAGGAGTGACAAACTGATGGGGGGGGGAGAGGGTTCTTGGAACATAGGAGTATAATTTTCAAAATGGATACCCCCCAAATACCTTGTTTCTTGAGAAATCCCTATCGACCCTAGAAAAAATACAAGTGCAGAGTGTGAGGAAAACATTTCAAAATCAAATGAAGGCCCCTCTCTAGCTGGAGATTTCAATTCCACAAAGAGGTTACATGATTTAGAGTCACTTGAATGGTAGTCTTCAATGATAATCTGATCACTTTCATGAATGCAGATCCCTCTTCTTGTTTGCTGACCTCCAAAAAATCTCCAAGATTTTATTCCCTCTTATTTTTCTCTTCCTAGCTCTGGAAACAATGTCCTAGCAGGATCCCTAGCAAAGAAAGATCTTCTTTCTTCCATATTTACAAATATTAGTAGCAAATCTTATTTTTATAGAGTTTTAAGACACTGGTACTTATTAAGAATAAGATCAACATGGAGTAGCCACTAAGGATTTCCACCTTAGTTGTGCAAATGCACTAAATATGATCTGTCAAAGGTCTGTTAATGTAAGAAACTTAAAATTGAAAGATTCTAAGCTTTCTTTACCAAGATTTATCAAATAAAAGCTAGTGCATTGGATGTGAGAACTGAAGGAACTACACACATCACTTGGAGCATAAAAGAAGTGTTTTACCAAATTCTTGACTTTGAATTGAGAATCCCCAAAAACAGTACTAGAAGCATGTTGGTACCCAAATTTAATCACCTTTAAAGACTGAGAAACATCATGGATTTTGATAGGATACTCAGATTCAGATAGATAATCATGTATAGCATTTTGTAGTCGAGGAAGCAATCTATCTGACTTGTTGGCACTCAGGATCTGAAGGGAGTGGGTAGCACCTTAAAAGGATGTGACCTGATGCTAACTATTTTAGGTTTTTCCTCTCAACCAAGGTAATAGAACCTATTTTGTAACCTCTTTTATATGAAAGGAGATACATGTACCTTTCTTTTGCATAAATTTTATAGAAAAGACCTTGGGGGAAAATATGATCAACACACTAGATTTGACTCTCATGACTTATCACTTCTAGATCATAGAGATTCTTTCACAACAAGGCATAGGTTACTAAAGACATTTGAGACCCTGCCTGCTTCTGCATGTTTAGGTGATGAGGATTGTGCATTGGCATACACACATAACAAACAGGGGTAGTATGGGTAGGATTGGTTGTTGTTAAATGAAATTTTGGTGGGAGGGGAGACAGGATGCACTTGAATCACTAGATCCTTGAGAGATTATGCAAAATGGAAAGATTCAGACAACAAAATGCCACAAAAGTTAAAAATATTTCTTCAACTAGAATATGTGCTTCAATGGAGGCCTAGATTGACACTTTTTTATACATCCTGTGGGATTTTGTCATGAAGGCTCGATTTGTGTCAAACCAAACCATGCCTGAGGTACACCCAAAGGCTTACAGATAATCTTTTTCAACAAATGAAAGAAAAGTGATTTTAAACCGTTTATCTCACTCCTAGATGAAGGCTCTCCTGAGAAATGAAATTTCATATGCCACTAAACCATCACAAGGATTAAAACCTGTGTGATTGGACCGGATTTTGGTACAAGATTGCAAAAAAAACAAGTAAAACTACTTACATACATTCAGAGATGAAATAAATACACTTTGCTCAAGATTAACATAGACTAACTCAAGTTTGATCAAATTTATCAACGAGTGAAAGCTTTCAAAACAATCTCAAAGCTTGTCAATTGTTGTACACTTGCAACCACCTTGACGTGATTAAATTCAACACAAAGAGAGATATACAGACTTCTTAAATAGCTTCTCAAAAAAGGATGGGCTCTATCAAGTTTTTTCTGATGGAAAAATCAGTCTCTGACCTTTCCAAAAAACTCCCAACAATTTTCATGAAAAATTTGTGCCATTTATAGCATTTACAACCGAGTCTCTTCCTCCTAAAACAAAAAGATGTTTTAATGCACTAGTGCTTGCCATGATTTTTTCATGATTCATAGGAACATATTTGTAAGAAGTTTCCCTGTGCTCGAGGGGGCAAATTTCATCGAATGCCTCCTAGATTCAACTCCCTGCTGTGGTAGATCACTCTTTCTTCAATTTGTCAACCACTTCCACCCCTATTCTGTCAAATCTGGCACCTTGCATGCTTGGGAGAAGAAAAATTGAAAATATGATCTGGCATGAAAGTCACACCATTTTAATGGTGAAAGACGTCCTCCAGATCTTCCCACCAAACTTTAGATATCAACATTAACTTCCTTCTCTACTTGGTGTGTAGAAAAGACCAAGAAATCATGGAGATTCACAATTCCACACGTGTTTTAGAGAAATGAGGGAAAAATCAGATTTAGACTCACAACAGTCATTGATCTTTACTTTGAATTTGGGCTGTCCATGTGGCAAATTCAAAATTTAGAATAGACCTAAGGGTTTCCCTTGAATTTTTACATTTTTTTTGGAAAAATGGAAAAAAATTCCATTTTTCTCCACACCCCTACCCTCAGGATACGAGCCTGACACATGTCCAAATGTGATTGGAAAGGAACCACGTCAAAAATTTCCATTTTACTCTGTTTTTTGGAAAAGGGAAAATTTTCCAAATTTTCCCTGTAGCTCCACCCTCGAGAACAAGCTGGACATGTGTCCAAATGTGATTGGAATGGGTCCGTGGTTCCATTTTTACTTTTAACCCCTTTTTCCCAAAAAGGAAAAATTTCCTTATTTCCCCCAAGAGCCCGCACTTCTGCTTTTGACCTAGGAAAAACGTTGACTTTTCCCTCATTGGGCCTACGGGTTACTTTGAAATTTTAATCCTTAAGGAGGCAGAAATTCAATTTTCCTTTGATGGTCTGCCTCCCTGCCTATTTGACTTTTAAAACTGCCACGTGTCACCATGGCACACCTAGAGGCGGTCCCAAAAATTTGATACTTTGAATGAGTGCATGCTCGCCAGATGTCCTGTTCCAGTAAGGTCTATCTAAATGCTTGAAGCTCAGTGGAAGACGCCACGTGTCGTTCTCCGAGGTAGTCTCCTTTTGGTCATTAAAAAGTCTAAGTAAAATGCAAAGTGATCAGAGGCCTCCACATGTGAGCTTGGTGCTTCTTTAGAATGAAACTCAAAGGACGGTCCCCGAACATGCGTGGTTCCTCCACGTGTCTCCCTGGCATAACTTCAAGATGGTGCCCAAGGTAGAGACTCTGGATGAGCATGATCTCGCCATGTGTTCTGTTCTGCCAAACTACTCTAATTGCATAAAAAAATTTCTAAGTCTGGGCCAAGCAGCGAAAGTCTCCACATGTCATCCCGGCGCTACTCCAAGGCAAAACCCAAAATCAGATCTACAAATGAGTGTCATGCGTCCATGTGGATACATTTAAAGTTGAGGATTTTTATGAATTTTCTAAGTGCCCTGCTGAGATGCATTCAACCAAAAGGTGCCACATCCCCTACCGATGCTAGGATGTTAATTTGACCTGGAAAAACACCTGTCAAACCGTAAAAAACAAAAAAATGATTATTTGAGCCAAGGAATGAAATTTTCTTTGAGGACATAAAGTTTAGGAATGTTATAAGGCTCAAATAAGTTCCTCAGAGACACATTAATTCATTCCTCTTCAATTACTTAGGGTAGAAATGATAGGGAAGATGAATCCGAACTGTGGAGAACAAAAAACATGGGGGAAACTAATTTTTTGAAGGAACAGAAGAAAGGAGACTCAAAATATACACTTTTAAGTGATTTACAACCTAGGAACCAATTAAAATGGCCACAAGGGTCAACCAGGCACAACACGGGGAAGGAGAGAATGACAGATGTTGTAAATCATAAATTTTTCAAAGGCGCAAATGGGGCGAGATAATTTTGACCACCAATAGAGTCTATTTGTGTAAGATCCACATGGAATCCCTGTGCATTCTTAATATTTCTATACCTTTTAGGGTCCTTTAGATGTGATGTGTCGACAGTTGGGATTGTCCGCGAGCATGCTCTGTGCTTAGTTCTGACTTTGTCCCTTCTGTTTGGTGGAGTAACTACATCAGACCCCAGACACATGGAGGCTTTGCACTCATTTGGGTACCCCACTTCTGTCGTACCTTTGAATTTAAACCAATGAGACACTTTGAGGCTTCCACCAACCCTATCCCATACTTAGACTTTTCAACAGTCAGTGCTACCTTTTCGGGCTATAACCATGTGGAAGGCCTACACTCATCTGGGGACCCTGCTTTGGATTTACATTTGGAGTTGTGATGAGCTGACACGTGGAGGATTACACTATCTTATAGACTTTTTAACGACCAGTTTAACTTTCTCGGCTATTTAGGAGCAGCTTTGTTAGACCCTAGAAATGTTGAGGTTCTTCAAACATTTGGGGTCTCCGCTTTTTTCATACCTTTGAAGTTGCACTAAGCTGACACACGGCTCCTTCTGTTTTCCTTCCTCTGTTTAGACTTTTCAACCACCGGTTCTGTATTTCCTAGAATCAAACCATGTGAAGGGCCTACACTCATTTGGGGTCTCCACTTTTTGTACCATAACATAAGTGTGCCGAAGAGACACATGGCACCTTCTGTAGTTCCTTTTCCTTTCACTTTTTTGGAATTACACCGAGCTGACACGTAGTGCCCTCCGCGAGTCTATTACTTTTCTTCAAGTTGAATCATATGTGAAGTCTGAAGACTTTGATATTTTCTCCATTTTTCTTTCAAGCTCTGATCTCCTTTAACACTAGTTTGCCTCATTTTCCAACCTTGCTTCTCCATTATCGAGCCTGACCGCAACTTGATTTTTTGGATCGAATGTGAGCTTGCACGACTGAACCAAACCCTTCATTTTTCTCCTGAGAAAGGTTGTGTTTGATCAATTTTTTCTTAGGGTTAAAATTGGTCAACAATTTTGATGACTCATGGGCTCACCTACCTGCTAGGTTAAAGATCAGTTGCCTTATTGTATCCATTGGACATGGAGTCATGAATGATCACTTCATACTGATCTTGCTCTTGAAAATTGAACCCAACTACTTGCACTTTGTGACTCTCAACCTTCCCTGTTATCTGCACTCTCAATTTTCATAAGAAAATATTGAATATGAGATTTTTGAGAGAAGAAAATTTTCATGACCTTGGACTTCACCTATTCTTGAAATGGACTATAGGCACACTGAGCTGCATAGTGATGCAACTTTGGAGCAACAAAACCTGTGATGAAGCACTTAGGGAAACTGAAACCTAAACTACAACAAGATAATGAGAAAAAGGTAAAGATCATAATGCCCCAAGTGGAACATGCAGAGTGTGCAAAATCACTTCTTCTACTGAAAGAAAACCTACTTACTCTACACTAACCAGAAGTAAAGGGAAATCAAAGAAATCCTACAACTAGAAAGGAGAAGTAGCTTCCCTTTCTCAAAATAGACATCCGTGTATATGATTAGGCACTTAAAATGGCTATTATTATGAGTGAAAAACTAACAAGAGGCCAATCCTCCACCCAAATAATCATAGTATCAACTAGAAACAAGACAAATGCCTCTTTTAGTTGCTCTACACTTAGGTTGAAGAGGCATTGCAACTGATCCTTGGTACTTTGAAACGCATTATTGTGCTCAGGAGTAAGCATGACTGGTAGCAACCCCACATTTATCTCCAATTAAGCCAAATATTTGATTAGGAATGGTCTGATTTGTGAAGTTTTCCCATTATTCTAAAATTCAACTCCAAGAATGGAGTCTTCCTGTGGACCTTCCTACTCTAGAGTACTATTTGGGGTGGAAGGATCTTCTTGGTAGCTCTACTCCATCATGGATTCATCAATCAAATTAGGCCATTCGAATTAAAGAAAAAAATCTTCAATAATACTTTCTTCATCAAGTGGCTTCAACTCTAATTCAATCTCTTCCATTTGATCCTCTTTAATAGGACTTGGAGCTGATAGTTCTTCCTCCCTCTTAACTAGTTGTGTAGTTTGGGATAGATCAACATCTTCTTCAAATAGAGTGCCATTATGGACATTGCATTCAGAGAACACATATTGTTGATCTTCTTATTCTTGTTCTTGTTCTACTGTAAACTCAGCTTCCACCACTTGTGGTCTGACCCTAGCCTCGTCTGAAGGTTTAATCATTAAGGGGATTTTATTTATCCCAAATCTGAGAACAAGGCTTACCAAGCTTTTGATTGTTTCTTCTCTATTTGACTCTCCTTCTTGCTACTCTCCTTGACTGGTTTTTGGAATTTTTTTGAGCATCGAATTGGGAAGGCAAGAGGAGGAATGGATGGGGTTACAACCAGTTTTGAAATTTCTTATGGTGTTAGGTGAAGTGGAATTTATTGTTTCTTTCGAGGGAATGACCATTTAGAAGGGAAAAGGTCAGAAGAACCGAGATGAGATGGAAGTCTAGAATATGGAGGAGTGAATTCCACAATGGGGGTAGTAGGTGAGGGACTTGAAAATTGAAACTCAAGACAAGATAGTGCTGCTTGGGGAATGTGAAGAGGGTTGTGGGGCGAAAATGTTGAATTTTCCCATTGACATGTTAAATATTCAAAATCCTTAACCCATTCTTCAAGTTGGGGTAGCATCTCAATGACGTAACTGAGTCTCTCTTGCAAGATGAAATAGCTTGGACTAGGGCCTTTACATAGAAAAGGGACCCTAAATATAATCTTCAACACTTTCTCTTGATTTGTAGCCCAGGCTTGCATCATACCTACCTACAATGTTTCTATCTTTAGTTGTATCTCCACATGATTGGGTGTAATATATCGCCCATAGTTGACATACTCTTGTTCTTCCACAACTACATAGTCTGGATTATGTCGACACTGATTTACATATTGCTTTTATGAGTATGCCCATTGTTGATTTTCTTTATAACATGGGTCCAAAGGAGGGTGATAATAACTTGAGAATGAATATTGCATGTTTAAAAGAGAGTATGGATTTTATGGTAGCTACTACAAGTGTGAATTCCAAGATGGGAATGAATTTATGATTGCACAACTTCGTGGGATGGAAGAAGATGAAAGATGTGAAAGAATAATGGGTGGAAATGGATGGAAGGAAATTCTGCAGCTGAGAGGATGGGTTGTTGACCATACGGAGTCACCAAATGTGCTAAAAAATGCCTCCAAAGGTTGGATATCAGCAATAACACATCAAAATTGTTGAGATGAAGATGTAAATCTCTTCACTCTGGTCCCACCCAGCATTCTAGAACTGTTGATGCAAAATCACAACACCCTTGAATATCTGTAATGTGATGGGTTGAGACTATTAGTGTGATTTCAGAACATGGAGTTTCTCCCAAATTGTGGGACTTTGCAAATTGAAAGAGCTCTCTAGATGAATTCCGGTTCTTATTCCTCTGTTCAGGTGCACATATTTATATTGCAGAGGATATACTCTAAAACCTACTCTAGCTTACTAAGGAGACAAGGATTAAGGAGATGCAAGAAATAAAACCTGAACTAACAAGGGTGATGCACCAAAGGAATGTTGAACACCTACTTTGCAATAAAAACAAACCATAAAAATACAATACATCCACCATCCACAGATAACCAGGACTAAAATGAGAGATCAGGAAGGATACGATGAACACAAGAGAGGGTTTAAAATTATTCAAGACATGCATTATTTTCCAAAATTTGATACAGTGTATTACAATGACCAATAGGTAGAAACTTACATTACAATTTAAATGGGAGGCTTGGAAACTCCATAAAATCACTTACAGACAAGAGAAGAAGGGATGGTGCAAAGAATAAATGTCCAACCTCTAGCTAAATGCCCCTCCTTAAAACATATAGGAATAATTAGAGAACAAGATATAAGAAATCTGAATTCTTGTTCAACCACCTCAAAAGAGTAGAGACTGCCCTGTAACAATGATGGGTTTTGCTGGAAACGCCATGCCTCCATTACTGTTCCTTGTTGGGAAAGAAAGGAAGCCCATACTTTATTATGGTGGTAGGTGAGGATCCTAACAACCTCTGGTTGAGTTGAAGACATCGAGAGCTTTCCAAAAATTCTCCTCTTGCTCAAATCCGAGCTTCCAATCGAAAGATATGGTTGTCTGAAGCACATTGTCAGGCGTTCCACTAGGTTTGGAGTATTTCTATGCAAGCTCCATGTGGAAGCCCCACACATTCTTAAGATTTTGATGCCTTTTAGGGTCCTGGAGATGCAACATTTTGACAGTTAGCATCATTCTCGAGCATGCTTTGTGCTTCGTTTTTCCTTTTCCCTTATGTTTGGCGAAGAAACTACGTCGGACCCTAGACATGTGGAGGATTTGTGCTCATTTGGGGATCCCACTTCTATCACACCTTTGAAGTTGTGTCGATGAGATAGGTGGAGGATTCGACTGAACTTGTCCCATACTTATGCTTTTCAATGGTGGGTGCTACCTTTTTGGGCTCTAACCACGTGGAAGGCCTGAGTTTCTCTAGGGACCTTGCTTTGGATTTACCTTTGGAGTTGTGTTGATCTGACACGTGGAGGCTTCCGCTGGCTCATAGACTTTTCAATGGCCAGTGCAACTTTCTTGGCTATTTAGGAGTAGCTTTGTTGGACCCTAGACACGTGGAGGGTCTGTGCACATTTGGGGTCTCTACTTTTGTCATACCTTTAAAGTTACGCTAAGCTGACACATGGTGCCTTCTGTTGGTCATCCTTTGTTTAGATTTTTCAACAGTCATTTTTTTCTTTCCCACACTCTGACCACATGGAGGGCCTATTCTCATTTAGGATCTCCACTTTTGTGTACCATACCAAAATTACACCGAAGAAATACGTGGCACCTTCCACAGTTCCTTTTCTTTTTCTTTTCTGGGAATTGCGTCGAGCTGACACGTAGCGCCCTCAGGGGAGTATGTTGCTTTGCGTGGGGGGGGGGGGTGGGGGGGGGGGGGGGGCGGGGGTGGGGGGGGGGGGGGGGGGGGGGGGGAGGGGGGGGGGGGGGGGGGGGGGTGTGTCGGGGGGGGGGGGGGGGGGGGGGTGGGGGGGGGGGGGGGGGGGTGGCGGTGTTCGAGTTGAATCGTATGTGATGTTCGAAGACTTCGAGATTTTCCCATTTTGTATTCCCTGGCTTTGATC
>CM034151.1:134091957-134105919 GCA_019776745.2 Taxus chinensis
TGCAGGTGAGGCACACATAAAAAGGTGTTGACACGAAAAAAGTTACACCCTGGCATAGGTTGAAGGCACACATCAGAAGGTGTCGACAAGAAAAAAATTTACACCCTGGCACAGGTTGAAGGCACACATCAGAAGGTGTCGACATGAAAAAAGTCACGCCCTGGCGCAGGTTGAAGGCGCACATCATAAGGTGTAGACACGAAATTTTTAGTGCCTATGGCACACGTAAGAGTATTTTGACATGAGAATGGATGCGTAGAGGTTCATCTTCAGGAGGCGCAACATTTTGAGCATTGACACCCTGGTAGAAAGCAAACCCTAACACAGATATTCAAATGGCCATAACTTTTCACAAGGAGCTCGGATTCACGCAAGGTTGGAATTTTTAGAAAGCTTACAAGGTCCTTTGTCCAAATACGACTGGATATATTTAATTAGGTTATAACAAGTTCTTCAAACATGCAAAATACAATTCGCCATTTTTTTGGTTTGCTCGGGTTCTCACCTATCACCATAATGAGATGAATTAATACAATCTGGAGGTGGTTGGGGTAGATTTGGATTTTATCTCTCTTCCCTCTCTCATTCTTCCTATAAATTATAAGGAGGGGCTTCTTTCTAAAGGTTGGACATTCTTGTTTTTCCCCTCCCTTCTTCTCTTTGGCAGGTGAATTTGTGGAGTTCAAACCTCCCATCTAAAACTATAATGCAACTTCACCTCTTGGCATTTTGTAGTGTATTGTATCAATATTTGGAGAAAATAATACATGTCTGTGGATGATTATCAACCCTCTCTTTGTTCATTTTCATCCTCCTGATCTTTCACTACAAATTTTGTTATCTGTGCATGATCTTGCATTACATTTTAATGGTTTGTGTTTATTGGCAAGATAGGTGTTCTTCACTCCTTGGTGCATCACATTTGTTAGTTTAGGTTTTCTTTTATGCATCTTATTACCTTGTCTCCTCAAAAAGTTAGTTTAGGTTTTTGAGTAAACCCTCTGCATTTTTACATGTGCATCTGATTAGAGGAATAGGAACCGGCCTTCATCCGGAGAGCTTTTCCGATTTCGCAAGGTCCCACACTTGGGAAAATCTCCATGATATGCAATCACACTGAGAGTCTCAACCCATCAAGATGTAGACATCCAGGGGTGCAGTGATTTGCCATCACAGAATCACCATAAACCTGAAACATTTTGATTCCTCTCTTTCTCACGCATTATAGGTCATGAATCAATGCTTTGTGTTCAACCACATTATAAGTACATGAAAATTTTAGAATTAGAGTTGAAAATACCTCTAATTTGAAGGGAATGTCAACATCAAACCAACATCTTGTCCTTTCTTGTTCTTCACTTCATCAAAATGTAGCTGTCGTATACCTTCATCTATACTTTCTGATCTGGATAGCAAGGGAATAGGTTCATTTTCTTCGTGAAGAAAATACACACCAAGTAATCATTCCTCTACCTCCTTGTAAGGATCATGAACATATTCTTCTTGAGTTATTTCATCCATAAACAAGTTAGAAACACCATCCAAAGAAGAAATATGTGCATTAGTATCAAAATCATCTTTGTCTATAGCTACAACATTTGAAACATGAGGCTCAATGTGGAATCTAGATAAAGGCTCTGACCTTATTGTAACCTTAGTTCCATACCTCATGGTGAAGAACACAAAATACCAATTTGAAGAAATATAACCACTTATATTTGCTATAAAATATCCTGAAAAATAAAGAGTATAATATGGGGGTAGATCTACAACAGTTACATCTTGTAAAATTGAAACACTGGGATAAACATGGAACGTTACCTCTAAATTTTTTATGAAACCAAATATGTTGGTTGCTTTCTCGTTAAGCTGTAGTACACTCTTTTCTATTGGTTCATACTATTGGCCCAATTTTTCTACAATTTCTTTAGGCATGACTATGTTGCTTGCATCACTGTCAATCATACAAATGTGAACTAAATGATCTCCAATAATAAGAGAATGATAAAAAGGATGTGGTTTTCTTATATCATGAGCATTCAACACTTTCTGTACCATCCACTTAACATATTTCATATGACCCTAATCAACTGTACTAAGAACCATATCAGCTTTCGGTGATTCTTTCCCTTCTGATTTGGAAGAAATCTACAACTTAGGAAGCTCATGATCAAGTAGCTCTTGCTTTCCTAGAATAATCAAAGCATCCCATAAAGAAATAATTATATTATGATTTTTCATAAGCTCAACAACATTAAATGATGCTATGATAGTTTTAGAGTAATCTTTAGCAAAAATTGATTATGTTTTAGTAGCATTATAAATCTAAGGTATAAACAAGCATTTAGGATATGGTTGTGGTTGTTTTTGCTACTCTTTAGGGGTTGCACTTGGATTGACTATTGTTTTATCAGTAAATGTGGGTAAAATAGGTCATTTCTATTTTTTATCTTCATCGTGAGTTTGTTCCTAAGCTCTAGTTGTAACTAATAAAATCATCCTCTCCAAACCTAACCAATTTATGTTCAGGTGGTTTTTGATTCTAAGCCTCTTATTTCCCACACTCCATTTGAGGAAGGAATAATGTTTCTGATTTTGGTTTGGAAACAAATCTTAAATTCAAAAAGGCATTTGGATAACTAGCATTTGGATGAGGATGATTGCAAGGTGAACACCACTCTTCGAAGACCGCATTAACTCTAGTAAAAGGGAATTAGAAGTGTTGTGAGCTTTAGAATCAACATATCTTTACTATCAAGTCTGCCTATAATTCTAATTTTGCTGATAAGGTTGCCTATATTTCTCATAAGGCCTACTAGGCTAAGCAAATTACTTCTTTAATGCTATTATTTAATTTCCATGTGTCTCCAAGGTCTTATATATATATATATAATTTTGAGGTGCTGCAACATCAAGCTCTATTATTGTAATAGGTTGTAGAAAAAGGATTAGATCTGTAGTAATCGACATGGAAGGCCTTAGGGATAATTTACAAGCTTGAATAAGGTTGTTTTCAGCTCTAATAGCAATGTCATAAGCTACTGGAAGTGTAGTTCCTCTCGTTGATTATATCATGGCTGCAATATCACTATTTAAGGCTCTAAGATAATATAAAAATGCATGATCAACTTGAGGCTTAACAATGTATGGAATTATTTCCCATGTTCTAGCAAATATAATGTTAAAAAATGTCATAAATTCATGGGGAGCATGCTTAATTGTGGACATCTGCTCTATGAGAGACAAGTGATAAAAATTATCTTGAAATTTATTATGCAATTTATCTCCCAATTCATCCCAAGTTGTTATAGTCCTTGTTGTTGCAAATCAGCAGCACCCCTGGATGTTGATCAGACTTCTAGTTTGACATCTTGGACATCCAGTGTGATTGCACAACATTGAATCCTCTCCCCAAGTGTGGGACTTGTAGAAATGGGAGAGAAATCTCCAGATTAGAGGTTGGTTCCTCAAATCCTCTGATCAGATATATCACTTACAAGTTGTAGAGGTTTAAATTCCTAGTTCCTATTCTAAATTCCAAGGGGACAAAGATAGGGAATGTAAAAAAAATTTGAAACTAATGCTAATGAGGTGATGCACCAAAGGAATGGTGAAAATTTTTCTTCTACAGATTGACGCAGAACATGTAAATGCAACAAAACATCATGCACAAACTGATGATATGTAATGAAAGATGAGAAAGAAAACAAACAACATAAGCAGAGGATTGAAACCCATTCACAGAGCCTGCATTTTCATTTCCAATATCAAAATACATACATTACAGCATCTCGGAGGAAGAAAACACGTTACAGTCCTGGAAGAGGTTTGATTTTTCAAAAAAATCACTTTCAAGGTGAAAGAGGGATCCTGTAATACATAAAAAATGTTCAACCCTTCAAAAATGAGCCAAATCTGGCTTTTACAATGCAAGAAACGACCCCAGGAGAGAGAAACATGGGAAAACGTGGGAGAGCTTCAACCACCAACCAAAAACATAGTAAAACAACATGGTTATCCTTACAGGCCCATCCCCTAACATTTTCTGCCATGCTGGGAGAGAATGCGAGCCATTCTTCATTAAAAATGGTGGTTGAAATGTCATTTCTATCCATGACCACGTGCCAGAGGAATTTTTCAATATTATATCTCCAAAATCCATCAAAATGAAAAAATAACCCCATAATCTTGTAGATAATTTCACCAGCTTTCCATTGATATAAAGAACGTGAAAAAATGAACTCTGGATCGAAAGATATGGCCGTTTGAAATTTTAGGGCAAAACAAGGCCAAATCGGATTGGCGGGCAAAATTTTTAAAATTTTTCACTTTTTGGTCATTCGGAAAATTTTTCGAAAATTCCCCATGCTCCACCATTTCAGGTGCCACATGGCATGTTTTGATTGGGTACAGGCCTTTAATGCTTCATTTTCCATTGTTTTTCCCTTTGGAAAGTTTTCCAAAAATTTCCCGTCGGGCCGATGATCTAAGGACATGTGGTATGTGCTAATTGGGCGCGGGCTTGTCTTCCTAAATTTTCCATCGTTGTTTGATCCTATTTCTTGACTTATACACGTGGTAAAACCTCATTTTTTATGGGTCTTTCCCTTTGAATTTTCCATGTGGCTTGTCTTGAGTTTTTTCCGCCACCTGACACGTGGCACAATTCCATTGGCTCGCGCTTGGGGGGCGATTTTTCCTTTGAAATTTCCTTCCTTTTCCTTTGGGAAAATTTCCTAAATTCTTCCCACCTTCCACTAGTCTAGGACACGTGGCATCACCTCATTCTCTGCGGGCCCTGGGAAAACATTTTTCCTTTAGCGCAATCCCTTTTGGGAAAAATTTCCAATCTCCTCACGCACTCTGCTTGCTCGCATGCCCATGGACACGTGGCAGGCTTTGACTGGTTGGTTGGACTACGGGCCAATAATTTTCCTTTGCCTTTTTTCCTCAACACTTTGCCAAAATTTCAATCTCCACCTCCGCGCTCCGAAATTCTGACTCCCTGGGGACACATGGCAAAGCGTGATTGGGCACAGGCTTTTCCTCCTAAATTTTCCATGGCACCAACACTTAGTCAATTTTTTCAATTTTTTCCGCTTGGACACGTGGCATAATATGATTCACCGGTAGGCCTGTGGGATAAAATATCCCTTTTGAAATCTTTGCCAAACACTTGGTAAAAAAACAAAGTCTTCCTCCGACCCCTGCCACTTCCTTGGACACGTGGCACCATCTTATTGGCTGCGGGCCTTTTAGGGGAAAATTTTCCACAAAAACTCCACCGAGCCATAACTTCAAAAATACATGGAGTTAGGAGGAAAAGTCTACCTTTCTGGAAAGCTGAGAAAGAGCTCTATCCAATGGTGCCATTTCTAGGAAGTTTTGAGTGCCTAAAAAGCAAAAAATTATGACTGAGGCACAAGAGAGGGAAGAATGAAGGGAGTTAGCCACAAAAATGATCAAGGGGCACATTTTGGATAACAATTTTGGTGACTCAGAGGGGTCATCTACCTGCTGGATGAAGTTACCAATTGCCTGAAGCAATCCATTGGGCATGGAGTCATCAAATTCTTTGTTTGATACCCTAACTGACTAGAACATTGCAAGGATAAATATGGAGGATGGAAAACCATCTGATGGAACAAGGCCTGCAAAACACATTTCCAGGAACAACAAGCTTGTGCCAAAGCACTTAGGGAAAGAAAAGCTAATCTACAACAAAAAAATGTGCATAAGCACTTAGAGGAATGAAAACCTAATCTAATATGTACAAGGTGGAGGACTTCCTTTAGTAGCAATGCTTTAGATAGATCCCATTGACTGGAATCTATCGTTCTTCACCATCCAATGAAGACAATTGGAAAGCATTACTACCCTTACACTTTGTGACCATGTATGGGCCACTCCAAATGGCATCAAATTTTGAATGCCTTCCCGGTTTTTCTCTGTCTGCATCCCATTTTAACACTAGATCTCCAACTTGGAAGGATCTATTCTTGGCCTTTCTATCAAATGTCTTCTTTATCAAAGCTTGATCCTTCTCCATTGCTTGGGATGCCTGATTTATGATTTCTTGGAGCTCCATCAATTCTGCATATCTAACCTCCATGGGCTCAAACTCCAACAACTCCAACTGTTTCATGAGTTCCAATGTTGGCAACTCAAGTGACAGGGGCAAAATTGCCTCTCTTCCATAAACAAGCTTGAATGGGGAGTTACCTGTAGATCTTTTAGGAGTTATCCTATCTACCCATAAGGCTAATTTCAACTTAGTATGCCAAGATATCTGATTTTCATCTAGGGTCTTAATAATTCTTAACGAGTTCTTATTTGTAGATTCAGCCTAGCCATTACCTTGAGGGTAATAGTTTGATGAAGTGCTTAGGTACATCCCATTCAGTTACCTTGGACCCAATGAATGCCAATGCATTATCTGATATTATTGTAATAGGTATGCCAAATCTAGTTGCTATTCCATCATAAAAGTCTAGGATGCTAGATGCATTTGCTTCCTTGAGTGTTACTGCTTCAGCCCACTTGGTGAAGTAATTTGTGGCTGTTAAAATCCATTTGTGCCCTTGGCTTGAATTAGGATTAATGACTCCAATGAACTCCAAAACCCATTGCATGAATGGTTGGTCAACTAAAATTGGATGCAATGGAAGGGCAGCTAGCCTCTCTTTACCTGTGAAGAATGCACAATTCTTGCACCTCTTGATCTATGCATAACAATCACTGAAACTTTTGGGCCAATAATAGCTAGCCCTCATGATTTTCAGAGCTATCACTCTTGATGCAAAATGACCACCAACTGATCCACCATGGAACTCTTCCAACATCCCATGAACCTGATATGTACCAATGCATCTCAGAAGCACTCCATTCACATCCCTTTTGAATAAAACACCATCAACAAGGGCATATGGGACAACCTACAATGTGAAGTGTCTTCTTTTGGTCTTGTTCAACTCTAGAGAGCATAGACATGTGCTTAGGAATTGCATTATGTCTTGGGTCCAGCAAGGAGTGAGGACACCATCATTCTTCTCTTGAGTGCTTCCTTGCTCATGGCTGTCTTGCAACACCAAAACAACCTCCTTATAATTGCATGCTTCCTTTTGTTTGTTCAAGACCAGCTGCTCACACAATCCTTTTTCTCTAACCAACTTGGTGAATTTGATCTCAATGTCATACTCCATGACACGAGTAATCCAACCTTCTCTCTTTTCATTTAAGTCTTTGTTGAGGAGGAAATCTTTAACTCCCACATGAGAAACCACCAACTGAACCTTACTGTTTGAAACTAGATGCTTGAATTTCTTCAAGCTTCTGATTACTACAAGAACATGCCTTTCAATGAAAGAATATCTCACCTCATAATCCTCTAGGCTTTGGCTAAAGAAAGCAATTGGCTGCTCATCATTGTCTTTGTTCTGCTGTACAAAAATTGCAAGAATAGTATCATCACCCCCAAATGCATAGAGGATGAAATCCTTGAAGAAATCCGGGTTGATGAGAGTTGGGGCTTGAGAGATGGCCTCTTTGATTGCTTCAAAACTTTCCTTGCCTTCTGTTGTCCATTTGAAAGCCATGCTTTTCTTTAACATCTTGGTGATAGGCTTGACAAGGGCTGCAAAATTTGGGACAAATCTTCCAAACAAAATTTATTCTCCCCAAAAAACTTTGAAGGGCCTTCTTGTGGCTTGGCAATGGTAGTGCTCTTATGGCTTCAACTCTTTCTGGATCAATTGTTAATCCTTCTTTGGAGACAATGTGGCCAAGGAGTTTTCCTTCATAGGCTAGAAAAATACACTTTTTAGGATTCAAGGATACTCCAAATCTTCTGCACCTCTGGAACACTTGTCTCAAATGAAAGAAATGGTCTGCTGCATTTTTTGAAAAAATAGTGATATCATCAAGATATATCAGCACCATGTTGTTAATCAAATCCTTGAATGCCATGTCCATTTCCCTTTGGAAAGTAGCTCCAGCATTGGACAACCGAAATAGAATTTTCCTGTATGCATAAGTTCCCCATTTGGTTATAAAGGTTGTCTTAAACTGATCTTCTTCTTTCACCATAATCTGATTGTACCCCGAATAGCCATCAAGTAGTGAAAATGTTTCTGAGCCAGCAACAACTTACAAAATCTTCTCCATGGAAGGAAGTGGGTAATGGTCCTTGAGATATGTTCTATTCAAATATCTGAAATCAACACACAATCTGATTTCCCCACTCTTCTTTCTCCTTGAAACCAAGTTGGCTACCCAACTAGAATGCTTGATAGGGAATATGATTCTTGATTTTATCAACTTATTCAATTCCTTTCTCATGAGAGGCTCCATGTGTGGATTGAATGGCCTTTGTTTTTACCTGATGGGTTTAGTGCTTAGATCCAATTCAATGGTGTGTTGAGCTAACTTGGGATTGAAACCTTTCAAATCTTCATAGCTCCAAGCAAACACATTGGGGAATTCTTGAAAAAGCTGTATGAACTCATACCTTTCTTGCTCAGTTGTCACTTTACCAACTTGGAGTGATTTGCCTTCTTCCACCAAGATGGACACTGAATCTTCTCCCTTGACTTGAATGTTTGTCTTCTGGTTCCTAAACTAATAATTAGGATTGAAAATGGACTCCAAAGTAATAAGTCCCTTTGGAAGTTTGTTGGTTCTCAGCTGTACCACTTGGTCACCATACTGCTGCTCCAACTTTTCCTGATTTTTAGCTGAGAACTCAACTTCTTCTTGCAAGAAATGGATGATTTACTGATCATTTTCAAACACTTGCCAAATTACATTGTGTCTGGCACTGAGGGCCTTACAATCACATGGATGTTTGGTTATACCTTGTCTTTTTGAATGCTTTCAACAACGTCAAAGGATGCCCCAACTGTTGTAAGCCTATCGCCAGCTTGGTTCTCTTTTCTAGGAATGGATTTTATGCCAAAGCCCTCAAAATCTTCAATGAGGTCCCACACCTTGTTTTTGTAGCACTTGAGTAGATCATTCTTGACAGCATGCTGCCCCTTAACTTGGTTGACAATCAGCTCACTATCACCAAAGACTTGCAAGTTCTTTATTCCTCTCTTGATTGACCAATGCAATCCTTATACCAAGGCTTCATATTCAGCAGTGTTATTAGAGCACGCAAACTGGAATCTAAAAGCTGAATAATACTTAACCCCTTGAGGGGAAACAAGCATAGCTCCATGACCTACACCTTGTCTACTCCTTGATCCATCAAAAAACAACTGCCATACCTCATTTTCATCCTTGTGATTTGGCTTAGTGATGCTAGGAATAGGCTGACTTTCTTCATGCATGCAATAGACTCCTAGCTCAGATTCTTCTATTTCTTGATAAGGATTAAAAGCATGCACC
Source organism: Taxus chinensis (assembly GCA_019776745.2). NCBI lineage: Eukaryota > Viridiplantae > Streptophyta > Pinopsida > Cupressales > Taxaceae > Taxus > Taxus chinensis. The sequence continues at coordinate 134,101,345 of CM034151.1, forward strand.
TTGTTTGCCCATTCATCAAGAGTTAGATCTGGGATGCTTCCTACCTTAGTGTTAGTTTCATCAATGCTAAGCTAATCCTCTTGATCAAATGCTAAACAATTGGTGTTGATCTGACTTGGAGTGTAAGGCTCAATGTGGAAGTTTGCAATAGGCTCAGATCTGATTGTGGCCTTGGTTCCATATATTCTTCTGAACAACATGTGTTACCAATCAGTAGATAAGTAACCTCCAATCTTGGCTATGAAATCCCTTGATAGACATAGGGCAAAGAGTGGTGGAAGATCTATTACTGAGACATCTTGCAAAACAACAACGTTGGGGCATGCATGCAAAGTAAGACTCAAATTTTTTATCACTCCAACTGTTGTTACTGCTATCCCATCTAATTGCACTACCCCTTTGGATATGACCTCATAATGAATTCCTAGCTGATCAGCTATTTTCTTGGGCATTACTAAGCTACTTGCTCTGGAATCAATCATGCAATTGTGTAGTAATTGGTTTCCAATGATCAATGAAACATGGAATGGAGGGGGCTTCAACATTTTACCTTGCTGTCCTCCATGATTCCCTTCAGGCTGGGAAACATTTGTGAGCATCTTTTCTTGCATTTGGACTTGCTGGTTTGAAGTTGACCAGTCCTTCATGGCAGCTTGTAGCAAATCTCTTTGGCCTGGGATAGATAGTGATTCCCACATTGATATGTTTACATTTGTCTTCTTCATCTGATCAATGATGTTGAATGGAGATGAAGCATCTCTTTGTTGTCCCTTGGCCTGAACATTCATTCCTTGCATATGGGCAGCAATAACTGGCATTTGAGTTGGCCTAGGAGCTATTTTAGGCAACCCTTGTGTGTTTGGACCTGCATTTTGTTTGCCAATGATTTTTGGAGTAGTAGGAGGTTGTGGATTATTTCGAGCCAATGGTTGTTCTTCACCAAAATTCCTCCTTTTTGACGTTGTGTTAGCTGCAACACTTTGGGAAACTTTTTGATTCATGCCACAAAAATCTTGTGCCTACTAGTTTATAAGTGTAGTATCATTTGGAGCTGATTACTGCTGGAATGTTTCTTGTTGTTGGTTATTTCCTTGACTACCTTCACCCTCCACACCAGTAGTTATCACCATTAATTCTTGATTTAAGGCACCGTTGAAACACATAAGCTGGTTGTGAGGTTCATTGCATGGGAAACACCAATCATACTCTTGATCTATGTTATTTTGCACTAGCACTAATGCCTTAGAGGTAGATATAACATTGGGATTATAGGGCTGAAATGGTCTGTTGGAAGGAGGTCTTGCTTGGTTTAAATTTACAGCTGGATTGGGTGGTCTTTGAGGTTGGTATGGCTGCCTATTAGGATGAGCTTGAGGCTAGAAAGGAGGTCTAAAACCTTGGGCTTGCTTCCTCTTGAGTGTAACCAGCTCATTACCTAGATTTTGCAATTGCTTCATGACTTCTTGAAGTTCATTTGAGGCACTAGAAGATGAAGTAGAAGCTTCACTTGAATTCTGATTCCTAGGAGTGGGAATAGGAGCTAAAATATCACTTGACTAATATTGGGCTCTCTAAACTTGGAAACAATGGCATTGAAGGCCTAGGAGATAGCTTGCGAGCTTGAATCAAACAATTTTCAGCTCTAATGGCAATGCTATATGCAACAGGGATAGTTGTGCCTCCCATGGATTGAATCAGCATAGAATTATCAGAATTTAAAGCTTTAAGGTAATATAGAAAAGCACCTTCTATTGTTGGCCTTACTACCACTAGAATTCTCTCCCAAGTCATTTGAAATATGAAGTTGAAGTCAGTCAGCTACTCATTTGGAGCTCTCTTGATGATTGTCAGTTGTTCCAAAAGGGACAAGTTGTCTCCCTTTTCTCCAAACTGGTCATGGAGGGCTATACATAGCTGGTTCCAATTTTGGATAGAACCTAAGGCAAGACTCCTGAACCATTGTAGAGCTTTCCCTTTGAATGAAGAGGACATCAGTTTGACAACAACTTACATCTCATTGATCTCATGGATTGCACAAATGTTAGCATTGTCCTTAACATGATCACCAGGAGTGTTCTGATTTTCTCCAGTAGAGTATGGAATGTTCTTCAATGCTGCAACTGGGATTGGATTTTGTGCATTGAGAGCAAGTAGGCTGCTACTAGTAAAATTGACATAGGGGTTGTTTTGTGCCATTCTGATTGGCCTTAGAACCCTTGTTGATTGAATGAAAGGCCTACCAGGTGGAGGAGTTGAGAGAGTTCTGTTTGGTGGAGATGGAGACCTTTGAATTCTCCTCCCTCTTTGCCTTCTTCTTGGAGATAACTGTAGATACTCAAACAACACATCTTCTTCTCTAGCTCTTGACCTTGTGGTGATTCTTCTCATGAGTTTTCAGGTTTGCACTGCTAAAACCAGCTGATTCTTCTTCCTTGGAGTCACCAAATGTGTAATTTAGGGCTCTTTTAAGCAAGAAACTTGCAACAAATGCACATCAATTTTTTGCAATGAAGATGAAGACCTCAAAGGTCCCACTGGGCGTGCCAAAATTGTTGTTCCAAATTAGCAGCACCCCTGGATGTTGATCAGACTTCTAGTTTGGCATCTTGGACATCTAGTGTGATTGCACAACATTGAATCCTCTCCCCAAGTGTGGGACTTGTATAAATGGGAGAGGAATCTCCAAATTAGAGGTTGGTTCCTCAACTCCTCTAATTAGATATATCACTTACAAGTTGCAGAGGTTTAAATTCATAGTTCCTATTCTAAATTCCAAGGGGACAGAGATAGGGAATGCAAAAAAAAACTGAAACTAATGCTAATGAGGTGATGCACCAGATGAATGGTGAACATTTTGCTTCTACAGATTCACACAGACAATGGAAATGTAACAAAACATCATGCACAAACTAATGATATGTAATGAAAGATCAGAAAGAAAACAAACAACATAAGCAGAGGATTGAAACCCATTCACAGAGCCTGCATTGTCATTTCCAATATCAAAATACATACATTACAGCATCTGGGAGGCAGAAAACATGGTACAGTCCTAGAAGAGGTCTGATTTTTCCACAAAATCACTTTCAAGGTGAAAGAGAGAGCCTGCAATACATAAAAAATGTTCAACCCTTCAAAAATGAGCCAAATCTGGCTTTTACAATGCCAGAAACGACCCCAAGAGAGAGAAACATGGGAAAACGTGGGAGAGCTTCAACAACCAACCAAAAAAATAGTAAAATAGCATGGTCATCCTTGCAGGCCCATCCCCTGACATTTTATGCCATGCTGGGAGAGAATGCAAGCCATTCTTCATTAAAAATGGTGGTTGAAACATCATTTCTGTCCATGACCACGTGCCAGAGGAATTTTTCAATTTTATCTCTCCAAAATCCATCAAAATGAAAAAATTACCCTAGAATCTTGTAGATAATTTCACTAGCTTTCCATTGATATAAACAACGTGAAAAGCTAAACTCTGGATCGAAAGATATGGCCGTTTGAAATTTTAGGGCAAAACACGGCCAAATCGGATTGGCGGGCAAATTTTTTTAAATTTTTCACCTTTTGGTCATTTGGAAAATTTTCCAAAAATTCCCCATGCTCTGCCATTTTGAGTGCCATGTGGCATGTTTTGATTGGGTGCGGGCCTTTAATGCTTCATTTTCCTTTTTTTTCCCTTTGGAAAGTTTTCCAAAAATTCCCCGCCGGGCCGATGATTTGAGGACACATGGCACGTACTGATTGGGTGCGGGCCTGTCTTCCTAAATTTTCCATCGATGTTTGATCCTATTTCTTGACTTGGAAACGTGGAAAAACCTCATTCATTATGGGCCTTTCCCTTTGAATTTTCCATGTGGGCTTGTCTTGAGTTTTTTGTCGCCACCTGACACGTGGCACAATTCCATTGGCTCATGCTTGGGGGGTGATTTTTCCTTTGAAATTTCCTAAATTCTTCCCACCTTCCACCATTCTGGGACACATGGCATCACCTCATTCACCGCGGTCCCTGGGCAAACATTTTTCCTTTTGCGCAATCCCTTTTGGGAAAAATTTCCAATCTCTTCTCGCGCTTCGCTTGCCCACGTGCACATGGACACATGGCGGGCTCTGACTGGTCGGTGGGACTACAGGCCAATAATTTTCCTTTTCCTTTTTTCCCCAACACTTTGCCAAAATTTCAATCTCCATCTCCGTGCTCTGAAATTCTGACTCCCCGGGGACACATGGCAAAGCATGATTGGGCGCAGGATTTTCCTCCTGAATTTTCCATGGTGCTAACACTTAGTCAAATTTTTCAATTTTTTACCCTTGGACACGTGGCATAATCTAATTCACTGACAGGATTGCGGGGAAAAATATCCCTTTTGAAAACTTTTCCAAACACTTGGTAAAAAAACCAAGTCTTCCTCCGACCCCCGCCACTTCCTTGGACATGTGGCACCATCTTATTGGGTACGGGCCTTTCAGGAGAAAATTTCCCACAAAACTCCGCCGAGCCATAACTTCAAAAATACATGGAGTTAGGAGGAAAATTTTACCTTTTTGGAAAGATGAGAAAGAGCTCTATCCATG
>CM034151.1:134106419-134128373 GCA_019776745.2 Taxus chinensis
CCATGGCTAAGATATCAATCTTAGACCGTCTCCAAATGTCATTCTCATAAAAACATACTATATAAATGCTTCAGGGATTAGGAGTATCCACAGACGTAGATCCTACACATCTCTAAGTGATGGTTGCAAATATTAATCCCAATGGCTATATCTCCTTCGATCGAAATGAAATTCCACGGAAAAATCTTCAACAAAACTTAACTTTATAGATATAGGTCTTCGTTACTCGTCTTAAGATAAAGAGAGTGTTTTTGGATGGTGGATCCAGTATGAATATTTATACATTAAACTTGTCAAGTAGTTAGGCCATACAAAAGCGGATCTTGATGCTAAGATGATTACAATCACAGCTAATGATCATGAAGAGTGTGAATCAAAAGGTACCATAGTGATCCCGATGGAAGTGGGGCCAACATATCATGATACAAAGTTCCATGTCCTTGACTTGGACCTTTCATATAAAATGCTCCTAGGTCACCCATGGATTCATGCCATGCAGGATATTCCATCGACCTTCCATCAGTGTATAAAGATATTTCATGGAGGATAGAAGATCACCATCCCAGGTGATCCAGAATCATTTACACATTGTAGAGAACTGCATAATTTCTCTTGTGCAACATATGAGTGTCTTTTTGCTGATATTTTTATCCCATTACAAATTGAGGCTATGAAAGATCGTATAGATCTAGATACATTGACTTCTTGTAATCATAATTTTCCCTCGTTAGTCAATCCCTTTGCCTCATGGGAAGCAAAATTTGGAAAATATGGCCCAAATTATGAATTTAAGCTTCAACATGCTCTTTTGATATCTAATCTTTCAGTGTCACCTAAGACACATGGCAGACCATACTTGCGGTTCAAAATCACCCAAGCTAGTTACCCTAAACCCTTTGAGAGGTTTGTTCCTAGTGGTATCTTATTAGATGAAAAGATGTTAGATACACATAACAAATGGATACCTAAAGCAATTATATCTTCATGTCACCAGGCTCTATAATACATTAAGGGTCCCCAAATGATGCACGCCATAGGTTATAAGGGATTCGGATGTGGCACAAATGCATAAGGAAGATTAAATCCCGATCCTATTCCCTTTTATAAGTAAACAAAACATGACCTTGATATCAAACCTCATGATGCTCCACCCTCATAGATATATGTTACCTCTTCTAAATGTGAGGATATCCTGTCTCGTTAGGATAGTGATGAAAATTCCCAATGTAGCCTAAACGAGGACCTTTCCTCTACCAATTTGTTTCTAGATTCAACTATCTTCACATTTTCTGAATCCAATTCCCAGGCCAATTTCCAAGTTACCCTTATATATCATAACCTCATTGATTGGGATCAACAACTTCATGTGTCATTCTATTTCTTTGAAAATGATGAGACCATTGCAGAGTTAATGGGACTTAGGGATTCCATTCCAAATAGTAATCATAAGAAGGGTTTCTACATTAAATTGGACGCATGCACATAATTTGGGGAAGAAGAAGAATTGTGTGGTCGCTTAAACAAAAAAATAGTAAGGGAAAAGGTACTACAAAAAATCCTTGTGTCAAGAATAAGCATAAATCCCATAGTGAAAACCTCTTTGAGGCACTTGTGGACAAACAAACAGAGAAATAAAAGGAAAATATAGTTATCCAATGTGAAGATAAAACTCTTTTTTAGCCACCTATATAAGTGGATCTTACTCTCCCCCCTGATCGTAAATGGATGGAGGATGCATCAAAGATTTTAGTTGAAGAGACAATCAATGTCAACATCAGATTAGGAGAGGATTCAAGAATGATAAAATCTGGAGCTTCACTCTTAGCACAAGAAAAAAATACCTTCATAAAACTATTACGACAGTTTGCTAACATATTTGCATGGTCCTACACAAATGTTCTAGGTTTGGACCCAACGTTGGTCATGCACAACATTTTTGTACACCCAGATGTCAAAACTATCAAGTAGAGACTAAGGAAGATCCACCCTAAATTTGTACTACTTTTCAAAGAAGAGATGAAGAAACTATTAGCAGAACGTTTTGTCAAACCCGTTGACTATTCAGACTAGATATATAACATAGTCCAAATCCAAAAGAAGCCAATCGGTATCAGAATATATGCAAACTTCAAAGACATCAACTAAGGATGTCCCAAGAAATACTTCCCCTTACTTAACATTGACATGATTGTCGATTTAACTAGTGGATATGAGATGTTGTCCTTAATGGATGGCTTTTCAGGTTATAACAAGATCAAGATCGCAAAGGAAGACCAACATAAGACTGCTTTCATCACCCCTTAGGGGAGATTTTTCTATCATGTATTGCCTTTTAGACTCAAGAATGTGGGGGTTATATATCAATGAGAAATGACCATCATCTTCCATGACATTATGAATGACATCATGGAGGATTACATGGATGATATCATAACAAAGTCTAAGACCAGAGTAGAGTACCTAGAAGTGTTGTGGTGTATCTTTCAATACCTCTGAGATTACAAGGTTCACTTGAATCCCAAAAAGGACATCTATGGCGTATAATCAAGAAATTTATTCTGTTTCATTGTCTCATAAAGGGGGATAAAGGTATATCCTACCAAGGTTGTAGCTATTACAAATATGCCTCCACCAAAGAACCTTAAACAAATATGAAGTCTACAAGGAAATATTTGGGAAATATTCTGATTAATATCATATCTTGTGGATAAGCTCCATCCTTTTACACATCTGTTGAATAAATATGTCACCTTTAACTAGAGACCCAACTGTTAAAAGTCCTTTCAATTACTTAAAAAATATTTGACATGTCCACCTATTCTAATTCCGCCTACCCCAAACGAACCCCTACCATTGTATATTTCAGCAACCCAATTTACTATTGGTGCATTGCTTTCCCAATATGACCTCAACTAAAAATAAACGGTGGTTTATTACCTCATCCACACCTTGATTTCCTATGATATGAACTATTCGCAGATTGAAAAATCGTGCCTAGCTATGGTCTTTACATTTCAAAAAAATTTCCACTATCTCCTTAATAATAAAACCATGTTGATATCCAAAGTTGACCCTCTCAAATACCTCCTATCTTAACCTACCCTTATAGGATGGATGGCTAATTGGATCATCCTCCTCAGTGAGTTTGACATTGAGTTTTTTAACTAAAATCCCTAAAAGGACGGGTACTTGTAGATCATATGGCCGAAGCTCCCCTACCAGGAATGGAATCATTGTATTTGGATATGTCAAATGTATCTATGATTTACATTGAGGAATCCATCATGTGGCAAGTCCACTTTGATCGGTCATTCACCTTTCATGGTTTAGGATCAGAAGTGGTACTTATCACTCCCACTAAAGAATTCATTCCATAGGCATTTCATTTGGAATTCCCTTGTATGAATAATATTGTAGAATATGAGGTTCTCATCACCGGCTTAAAATTAGCTATCACAAGTAACATCAGAAAGCTACGAGTCATTGGTGACTCCTAATTGATAACTAAGCAAGTTAATGATGAATACGAAGTTAAAGACGAGAAGCTTATTCCATATAAGAAATTGGTTGAAACTCTGAAGGAGTAAATTGTACATATTATCTTTGAATAAAGGCCAAGATCACATAATTGGTCAACAGACACCATGGCTAAAATTGTATCTTTACTGTACATTCCACCTCAGGAAAATAAGATGCCAATCTTTGTTGAACACTTGTGAGTTCCTGCATATGAGATGCCAAAATCTTGTCTAGCATGTGAAGTTGTTGCTCCTCTATTTATTTGGTACGATTCCATTTTTAACTAGTTAAAATATGGAAATTTTCCCCCGAATATCTCCCATACTGAGAAAAGAGCCCTTATCCATCGTATAGCTTGTTATACCCTCCTAGGAGGCACCCATTATTGTAATGGATTCAACAAAAATATTCTACATTCTCTTGATGCGACCGAGTCAATCCAAGCAATTAAAGAAGTGCATGAAGGAATTTGTGGAGCACACACATTTGGAATGGTCCTTGCTAAGAAACTATTAAGAGTATATTATTATTAACATACCATAGAAGTAGATTATTTCAACATTATCAAGAAATGTGAAATTTTTCAAAAGTATGGAAACTTGATACATGCACCAACACATTATTTGCAGACCATAACAATACCTTGGCATTTTTCAAAATAGGGACTTGATCTCATAGGGAAGCTCACTCCAACTTCCTCAAATGGCCACACTCATATTATCACTGCCACCGAGTACTTAACCAAATGGGTATAAGTTTAACCTCTTACTTATGTTACTAGTGCACATATCTCCAAGTTCATAATGAACCATCTCATTTATCATTACGGCATCGCCTCCACCATTATAGCAGACAATAGTAAATTCTTTGAGAAAAAAATGGTCAAAGCATTATTCCAATGCTTCCACATCCAGCTTAAGTGGTTGAATCCCTATTACCCTTAAGGTAATGGAAAATTTGAGGCCACCAATAAAACCCTTATTCATATCCTGGAGAAGATGGTTAGTGAAACTAGTTGTAATCGACACCTACATATCCATCCCACCCTCTAGGCCTATTAAACCTCCATCTCTAACCCTACTAGCGCTACTCCTTATTTATTAATATGTTGCACTAAGGACATTATACAATTATAAATTGATCTTACCTCCCTGATAATATCTCTCTGAGACTATCTAGACAAAGATGAAGACTACAGGGTAGATCGGCTAGCAAAGTTAGAGCTAAAATAGATGAGAAGCGTTTCAGAGAACTAAATCATTTGAAGGTTTATTAGAATCGAGTGTCATGAGGATACAAAAAATGGATCATACCTCATCAAGTTGAGGTAGGATATCTTTTTTAGAAGAAAACCAGTTTAACATAGTCAAGGACTGAAAAAAGAAAGGAAAGTTTGAGCCCAATTGGTTAGGACCATATGTTGTGGTTGTTAAGTATAGTTCAGTGGCATATAAACTGGCTCACTCTGATGGTGAGGAATGAATGAAATTTGTATCAAGTGGTTCTATGCTTGAGTATGAGATTCCTCAGAAAAGAAAGAAAAAACAAGTAAAAAATTTTCAAAAACAAAATCAAGAAAGTAGTAAAAATAAAATAGGTCGTCCAAGTGTGAAAACCACGCAATTGTGGCACATTGGGCAAGTCCTAAGATAAAAATTGGCTTCTGGAACCTTAGGAGGATTTTTTGTTCAAATGAAACTCTCGTATGTGGATAGGTAATTATTGCTTCTATCTAGGGCTATTTTTCCTAGAGTCTTGGGATCCTCTTGAACCTATCTTTCAGGACCTTGATAAGGTTGATCTATTCTAGTATCTATGTGAAGGAATATGCTTTGTATATTCCCATCTAATGTTGAGAAAACATTCAATTTCACCATCTTGCACATACCTCATGGAATGTTTCCCTTTTACATCCCCTCTATCGCTGTGGACATCCACACTTCTTTGTTTACGATATGTAGCTTTGGAAAACCTTTGTGAAAACACAAAAAACGTTAAAAATGTTATAAAAACCCTAAAACATTTGAAAAAACCCCTTTTAGGGACAAAACTAAAAAAATAATGTGAACAATAACCTTGAAAATTATCTTTGAGATAACACCAAAAACAATAGAAAATGATTCAAAATTGTCCCGCAAAAATAAAGTAGTGGTTTGTTTACTTTTAGTTGTTAATATGTAGAGTTTTAATTGCATTATATTTCCATGTTGTGTGCTATAAATTAGATTCAATTCCTTAGTTTAAAGTGTTAATTTAATCTGTTGTACATAGGCATTTAGTTCATTTTATCTTGCATACATGTATGTAGTTGTGTTGTGTTAATTAGATTTGATTAAGTTGTATTTGTTGTTTGTGTTGCAGTTTGTTGACATAATATCATCTATCATCTATCATCACATATATACATCATGTACCAATAAAATATAAGTTACATCATCATGAACATGAAAATAAAAAATGTATGTTAAGCTAACAACATATATTATTGCCAAGAGGGGTATGAGGAACTGCCTTCTGTCCCCACTCAAACATAGACCATAATAAAAACGTGGACAATCATTAGTCTCATATGCAAAAAAACATGTGATATCATCTATATGTTATCTCATAAATAAAGAAACATGTGATATAATCATAAACACATCATGAAGAGTTCCATAATCATCATCATAATCATATATCTATCAAAATATCAATGTCCAAATACAATGTGTTTGTGTATATAATCAAATTTGGATACATATTATGCCATCATGGGATGTAATTAAAAATGTGCCTTCTAAAGCAAGGCATAGCCAAAAATAATACATATACATCAGTTAAAAATGTGCCTTTATATCAAGGCATACATCAAAAAAATACATATACATTTTTAGATATATCATACACACATAGTCATGTCTGACTCAACCCCTCATGTGGAATGCCTGGTCTCCGAGATGGTGGAGAGACCATCACTTTTGGACCCTTCTAGCCTTAATACTACCTTATCTTCTTCTCTGGTGGCTACTCAATTGATCTAGCTGATGCCGATGGTCTATGTGATCTCGTAGACATCGACTTCTGATTGATACTAGGTGTTCTTTGGCCCTATAGAATATCCTCATAATATAATTATCTATAGTAATAGGCCATTCCATTAGATGTTTCAAAGTACATATTCAAAGGTGGTGTCACTATGACTCCATCAGTATGCCTTGAGGCCACCTCTACAGAAAGTCGGGTAATCTCTACCTGTCCCATTGTCCACTTGACCGTAAGCTGATCTCACTCCATTATAACCTGTTGTAACTAGGAGGGCAAGTGGTATTTCTCACCCTATATTTTTTCTCTATAATCCACTACCTAGTTCCTCTCAAGGAAAATCATGTCTCTCTCTATGACTACCTATAGCTGGAGAGATATGACCTGTTGTAGTAGTTTCTATAATGGAGCTAGATCACTTGCACGATGTGGAATCTGCTCCCATCCCCCACCTCTGGGACTCTATGGTGGATTCTCCCATACATCTCCTCCACCTCCTCCTGGGATGTGTGGTGGACTAACAATGTGAACCAACTACGGAGGCTACTTTACATGGGCCTTTGGAAGTACCTGCAGTAAAGGAACTTCTCACCCCACCTGTATACCCATCTGAGCCATCAGAATATGAACATGTACATGTGGTTGTGTAGGAACCTATCTAGATACTCTTTATGCCTACCTTTGGCCCTCTCCCTGTTTCTTATCTAGTCCCTATCCACCCCCATCATATCCATCCTCTCCATTGTCATCATCACTCTCATCCTCACTTTGACTATCCTATTGGGCCCCCCATTGTCCTCTCCATCTATGAGAAGGCTGCTATGATGGTAGCTACACTCCAGCATCCCATGCAGTATGTGGAATAGTGATCCATCTAGATAGAACTTTAACATACCATGCAGCATGGGTTGTTATAGCACCTGGTTCTCTGATCTGTTGAAGAGGATCCCATACTAGTGAAACCATCTTATCAAATTTATCCCTATCCCTTTGAGTCCTTATCAAAGGGCCAATATCAAAATTCTCCTTAGCTCATCTCCCGTACCACATATTTGGCCCAGGAACATCTTGTACTACCCAAAACTACCATTGTACTCTATCAATCCTATAATACTCCCTGATATATCCACAGCTTCCAATCATAAAATGCTCAACCATACAAAGACTGAGCTCAATTGCATCCTCTAGCCACTTATAATGTCTATATGGCCTCCAAATAACCATACTCAGTTGAATATCATCTAAATCGTAGTGATAAAAGTATGTATCCCCCATGTTTCCACGTACATCATCTCCCACGAGAGCCCAACCAAACACTAAAGGCTTATCTACGATGTAATCTCGTAACACTCCTGCAGGGAAACCAATAGTTATATGGTAGTAGGTAATCGAATGAATATTCCAGTATAGGTGTGCAAGTATGCATTAACCCCAACAATAGTGCTCTCCTCTGAGTAGACCTTAGATCATGGTAATCAAACCTATAGAGAATTTTATGCTTGTCTTGTCAGTAAGTAGGATGTCACTAACAAGATCCATGGGCTGAACCAGCATGTGATCTAACCTTGAATTGGAAATACACTGATGCATATGTATTGTCATACCTTGTCAAGGTATCTCATCTACACCAAAGAGATAAATCAAGTTATCGGTAAGTTGTGTAACATCGGTCTCATACTCAATCAAGTTCCCCACGATCGAGACTCATAATATCCTCTAAACATCCTCCAACATAATAATCATCTCACAGAAAGGAATCTTGAAGCACTGAATCTCACTGTGTCACCACTCAGCTAAACCTATAATAAGGTTATGATCTACAATGATGTGTGGCATCTGCACCACATAGGTGAGACATATCGTGTATAAATTAATGTCCAAATACTTCCTCTTGCATCACGAGAGGGTAGCATTGAGTTTGGCCAATCGTCCATGTCGCTTCCGCACCTGCAACATGGGTAGTTACCTCTAAAAAATTGAATAAAACACTTAGATTTTATTTCTATCTCACATCGACTAAACACTTAGCCTATTCATTACTATGTTTTTCTAAGACATTTTCCTAAGCTATTCTACATTCCTCCAAAACACTTCCCATTTTTCTTCTAAAGTATTCAAAAACATGTTCTTAACACATGCGCACCCCTGGTGGCATATGCGCGTACAAAAACGCATGTGCCCACCTTTTGATTCCTACACTCACATCTTGGTATGTGCGTGTATAATCATTTATTCCCCTCTTTTCTAATGCATGGACATCCCTTTTTGCACACGTGCACATGCACACTTACGTTAGCCTCCTCGGACACTTGTGCACCCCTTTTAATGCATGTGCATATATACATATTCATTTTTGACACATGGGAATACGCGTACCTATTCCCCAATGCATATGTGCACCCTGAATGCATGTGCATGTGTTATCACCCCCTCTTAATGCTAATAAATGTAACTAAATGCTTGAATTTAAAAAGATGGATATGATACTCACATAAGGTCCATCGGTCGGCATCCAGACCTACTCTCGGATGGTGTCTACTCACCTCGTACGCCTCTGAACTCGTGCCATCTCGCCTTAGGGTCAAATAAAAAGTGAATAGTAAATCAGCAAAGGGTCACTATCAAAGGAATTACTCATGATGATTTTACCCCGCCGAGAGGGGTATATTGTCATTTTGACCCACCACGATGCATTCTTTCCCACCATGATGGCCGAAATTTGTAATTGGACCACCATGATCACTCTGGCTTCTTCTATTACCCTTTGTGATAGTTATTTTTATGAAATAATTATTTTTGACATGTTTTCTTCCTATTGGGGCATTGTTTTCCTACATGATGCATATTTCTTCTGCCCGAGGCATTCCTTGTGCTTTTAGGAAATCTTCCAATCCATTAATTCTTATGATTGATCAAAAAATATAAAATTTCAAAAATCATAATTTTTCAAAAAATCTAAAAATTACAAAAATTATAAATTCAAAAAATTATAATTATGACAAAATTATCAAAAATCCAAAAAACCGTAAAACTTCGAAAATTCACAAAATTGGTAAAAATATCATACGTGGCTGAAATTTGTGTCACACACATGGTATTAATCTCATTTCCTCCTGACGTTTTCATGTGTTTTAGAAGAAAACAACTCACAAATCATCTGGATCTACAACCATTTACAAATCTAGACTACTTACTTCATTTGTACTCTAGGGCACAACAAGTTGCCTAGTATTGTGTCAGAGTGCACAATGCTTTCTCATTGGACCATGTGTCCTTCATCAATTCCCCTCACATGTATCCTTTCTCGGGGCACCACATTTAACCCTTTTCATTTATCATGAACATTTGGGAATGGAATCTTGATAACAAAACATTTGTGCAACGTTGTTGGTTTGAGTATGTGTGTTTGTACTTGTTTCCCTATTAGATCATCTTGTTTACTTCTCATATTGCATTGCATTTTGTATGTTGCATGGATTTGGCATTTTAGCAATGGATAATTATTTGTATTTTGTCTTTCAATGTCATTTTACACTTTTATCGTATCCTTATATTTTTAATAAGGACTGATGACAAAGACTCTTAGCAATGCCATGAAATAAATATTGTTTTACGTAGTACTAGATCATTGATATCTCAATATCCCTTCCTTGTTAATTTTCTTCTATATTCCCTTTCTTCATTCTTCCCTATTATACTATTTCACTTGGGGCATCATGTCCCTCCTCATTCTTCTATTTTTTCCTTCTTTTTTATTGTCAATTATCCTCTTCCATCACCTCACCAACACTCAAGGAGGCATCCTTCACTCTACTATTTGTTTTTCCACTCCTTCAAAAAAATTAGTTGTTTGTGCTTGTTTACTTTCTTTGAAGTGGCATAGCTTATGCCACCCCAAAGAGGGGAAAATGTAGACACCTATAGTTTGGTCAAAGAAATATTATTACTAACATTGTAGTATCTATTCTACTCACTACAAATTGACAACACTTCATCAATTAGGCTCTTTTTCCTTCAATTCATCTTAAATGACCATTATACGTTGATTAATCCTATTTTCTTGAAATTAACTAATATATTTTTTTATTGGCTAACTCCCTCTTCCAACGCTCCCAAAATCTATCAAAACCCCCTTTAGATGCTCCCAGTAAGCTTCCTAAGCCTACTTGGGACCTCTAATTAATCCCACAAGATTAATTAGCCTCTAAACCTAGTCAAATCTTGCTTTGACTTGCTAAAAGTGCTTTTAGGACTTACATTTTTTCCCACATGCATAAAAAACATCCCTTTCTTGAAATTATAAAACTATGAATAGACCTCTACCCCCTCACTTTTCTAAGAACAATTTCCTCCTTTTAGCATAGATTATAGGAAAATAGGATTTGATTATCTTCCATTACATATTCAAACTCAATCTTGGGTAAATGATGGGAATCATATGGTCTTGTAGCCATTAATGATGAGCTTTCACTCTCAAACCCTTGAGCATCAAATAATCAAATTTGATTTCTAGGATCTTCATAGGTTCATGTTTTGTAGCATTCAAAGAGTAGTATATACATATTTAGTTTGATGTTTTGTCAAAGTTATAATGCATGCATAGGAGTAGATCTTCTTTATCTCTTATCTTGATGGTTCATAGTTGAGTTAGTAAAGATTTGAGGTTTCTTTATTGTTCTAGCCTCATTTCTATAGCTTTTCTAATTTACTCATGTTCACAAAATTATCCAAGATTTTTACATATGGGGGAAAGTTTTCAATGCCATGTGATGATATTTTGGGTTGTTTACAATTTTTCAAGCATATCAGCTCATATACCATCAATATGATTCCACATTTTTTCGTACAATTATTTCTAATCACTACCAATTACAATATATATAAAATATATTATCTCATTTATAGTTGATTTTTTTTTATACCTTGCTCCAAATGTTCCATTACGGCACAAGATGGGAGGATACCAAAAATGGTTATGAAGTTTAGCTTTAAACCTTCCAATGTCATTGGCCTAAATGCCTTCAAGGACTTTTCAAAAAACTAATTTTGTGTATATCCTATAATCATAGCATTCCATGAGATGACATATGGTGTGACGTACTTATTTCAATATCCTTAAAGCCTAACTAAGAACACCATTTTCTGCATAACGTGCAATCAATGCATTCGATGAGATCACATTTCTTTGATGTATTTTGTCAAGTATCCCATGTGTATTGAGTATGCTTTCATGTATTATAAAATATGGTTCTCATTTATTTAATTTTCATATTTTATTTTATTTAGTTCTTCTTTTCGAAGATAATTTTGACCTCTTCAATTATAATCAAATATTTTCCTCTTCAATTATATTGGTCATTCCTTGCCTCTAGTGAACACCCTTGACACTTCATATGCCATCCATGTCTTATCTCATTATCAATATCACATATTTATGTATAGGTCAATTGAAAGAGGTGCTATTATACACAATCCCATTGTAGACTCTTCTACATATCAATACAAAGAAAAACACTAAATTCTACTTCAATCCCTCAAAGTTTTGTCCTTTTGAGAGACCTTTCCATGATTTTCATTTTGTATTTGAATAAATAAAGGATTGAAATGATTTTCAAATAGAAAAAAATCTGCACAAATATTTTTCAATAGGCCTACAAGGCACAGTAAATAATCAATAAAACATATTTGAAACCTCTATCATATAGAAAAAAGGTAATGAAGATAATATAAACCATGAAAAGTAATGTAGTTATGAGAGACGAACCAATGAAATCATGCACATTTGTATCCTTATTTGAATAGGAAACATCATGATATGATGTGTTGGTATCCAAATTGATTCTCCCTTACAAGCTGAGCAGCATCAAATATTTAACAAGAAGCTTAGAAACAGATAAATCATGTATGTCATTTTGTACCTGGGGAGGTGATTCAACTAGATCTTTGTCACTAAGATGTTGGAGAAATGGATAGAACCATTAAAAGGATTTGATATTTCCTCACTACTTTAGATTGTGCCTTTCAACAAGGGTGAGAGGACCCGTTTTGTAACCTCTGTTGGTGAAGGAGAATGAAGATATCCTTCTTTGCACAAATTTGAAAGGAAACCTTGAGAAAATATGATCAATGCACCAAAATTTAACTCTCATGAGTTGTCCCTTCTAAAGAATGGTGATATTTTCTAAACATGGTTAAGGTTACTAAAGACATTATGGAATCCTGATTGCTTCTGCATATTTTAGCAGTGGAATTTATACATTTTTGGATATATAGGGAAAAATGAGGTAGTTCAGGTAGGATTAATTATTTTTTAAATAAATTTTGGTGGAAGATTAAGGAGGATAAACTTTATTTTTCCATATCTTTGAGAATCTTCACAACATTTGGGAAACTAAATGAAAGAATGCTTCAAAATAGCTAAAATATTCCTTCAACCAAAAGGTGTGCATCAATGGAGGTCTAGATTTTCACGGTTTCACACAATATCCAGTAATTTAACATGAAGACTCGAGCTAAAGACTAAATTAAACATTAAATACCCATGGTTCCTCACACCTAAGATACACTCAAAGGCTTACAAACAATATTTATCAACAAAATGAAAGTAAAGTGATTTAAATTTTTTTATCTCATTATAAGATGAAGGCTCTTCTCATAATGAAATTACAAATGCCACTAAACTATCATAGGGAAAAAATCCTTTGTGATTCAAATGGATTTTAACACAAGATTGCAATAGGAACAAGAAAAACTACTTGCAGACATTCTGAAATAAAGTAGACACAAATTTTCCCAAGATTAACACAGATTAATTCAAAGTTGATTAGATTCATCAGCAAGGGAAAGTTTCTTTGAATAGTCTCAGAGATAGTCAATGGTTGTACACTTGCAACCAACTTGACATGATCAAATCTAAAACTAAAGAGATTAACAGGTTTCTCAGATGGTCTCTCAAGAAGATGGGCTTTCTCAAATTTTCTCATAAGAATTCAACCCCCGACCATTTACATTACTAAAGCATGATTTTTATAACACTCTTTTACATTAAATATTTCCCCCTCAAGAAAATATTATTCGAGGAACCTTTTTTTGTTACATATTCGGTCACGATCTTCAGAAAATTACGTTTAACAGATTTATAGAAAAAAGTTGCCAGTTGTTCAAAAAGGTGAATCATTGTAAAGATTTCCATTATTTTTTTAATTGGGGCTCCCAGTCATCTCCTCTGGCAACGTGTTTTTCATCCTTTGCACCTGTAACCTCCATCATTTCATCCTTTTCCCATTCTTTCCTTTGTAACTTTGCTCTGCATCCAGCTTCTCTAGTAATTCACATTTTTGCAAGTGCCCGAGCAATTCCAACTTCAAAATATCAAACTATATATTCCTTGGACTCATAAATTAATCTCTAAATCCATTCAATTACACTTTGCAGACAAAGATGACAATAAATTTCATCAAAAAATGATGAAAAACAATGCATATTCATATCTCTAGGAGTCTTTGGAGAAAAAATAGAGGCAAAATTAGATGCAATGGACAACAACCATTGATTCTTCCCTTTATCAACTTTATATTAGAGCCATCCACATGTTTCCTTAGCGCAACTGCAAAGGTGAAGTACAGAGGAAAGTTTCCAAACAAGCGTGGGCCTTCCACGTGCCCTGGGCCCAAGAAAATTACCTTTTGGCCTTTGAAAAGTCTCAGTATAAAAGGAGCTAGTGGAAGCCTCCACATGTCTCATTGGCAAACTTTTGATATGGTTCCCAAAATTGAAGACCTTAAACAAGCGTGGGATCACCACGTGTCTCATCCCGACATAGTTGTTGAAAGAATTTTAAGGACTAGCAAAAGGTGCCCCATGCCTCGGGTGCAAGAAATTTTCCTCGGCCGTTGAAAAGTCCAAGCAATGGTAGAGTGAGCAAAAACTTCCACGTGTCTCACTAGCGTACTTTTGATATGGTGCCCAAAAGTGGAGACCCTAAACAAGCACAGGCTCACCATGTGTCTCAGTCCAGAAGATTTGTTTAAAATGTTTAAGGACCAGCGTATAGTGCCACATGCCTAGGTTTTGAGAAAGTTTCATTGGCCATTAAAAATTCTATGGGAAGACCCGGCGGAAACCTCCACTTGTCCTCCTATCACTTCTTCAAAAGTAAAGTATAGGGGTAGGTCCCAAACAGGTGCGGGCCCTCGACATGTCCCAGGCCTTGGAAAGTTTCTTGAAAAGTTTAAGTATAGAGAGGAGCCGACGGAAGCCTCCACATATCTCCCTGGCATAACTGTTAAGGTAAGACTCAAAGGTGGATTTGTAAATGAGTGTCGGCCCTCCACGTGTCTATGGTCTAACAAAGTTGCATCAGTCGCATGAAAAAAGTGTCTAAGTCTTGGAAGGGCCAGTAGAAACCTCCATGTGGACAAGACTTGAGTTGAAGCGGGCCTTAAAGTTTCAAAATGCCCTACCGAGCCGCATCCAATCAAAAAGGACCACGTTTCCATAGATGTTGGGAAAAAAATTGACAGGGAAAACAAAACATGACTCTAGAAAAATAGAAGGAAGGGGAAAACCCGAATTTATGCCCAAGTTACAAATTCTTTCACATAGACAGAGGAACGAAAAACAAATTTTGGACTTAAAGTGATCCTTGACTAAAGGAAAGGACTGATCATGGAAACCAAATGAAGGATAAATATTTCATGCATCAATACAAGGAGATAGAGTATACGACAGATCCCACAGATTGCATAATTTCAAGGATAAAAAGGGTAAGATCAAATTGAACACCAACATCGTCTCTAACTCGGGGATGGGCACTCCCAACGAGTGCCACAAGAATAAATAGCAGAACAAGTGCCAAAAATAAATCATTGGATAATGGATTCAAAGAACAATCCTATAGAGAAGAAGAACAATAACCAAATCCCCCAAGACGAACTGAGAAACCAACAAAAACTGGTCACCAAGGACTAGGACGAACCAAAAAAGAAAAACATGAAAGTAAAATGAAACCAGAAGACTATACAATGTATAATGGTGAGCACCCTGATTTAGAGAAAATAATCAAGGAAAATTTTCAAGTTCCTGCCATGCTGTATATGACCATGTTAAGCAGTTATGATATGTCTTTAACAACTAGTCATATGGTTGTTTTTCTTTTCCATCCAAGTTGCTATTTGACCATATTTTTTCAGGCTTATCCTTTGTGCCTGTGTCAGGTTTTTCAACATCTCTCGAGGCTGCATCAAACATCAAAATCTTAGGAAAATCAACCTGCTCATGATACCTGTATTGATCAATTTCATACTCATTGAAAACAACATAGCTCACAGAGTTATCAATATCAATATCTGCATGCAATACTTCATAAGAAGCATTGTCAGGGTCGTCAATGAGATATAACATTTTCTTTTCACCAGGTAACTTCACAAGTCTTCCCTCAATTGGTATTGTGGCATAAGACATGTCCATTTGCACACTTCCACCCACACTAGTAGCCCATTTTCTTAAAAACAACATTCCCTTTGGCAGGGCAATCAACAATAACAACATCTAGCTTTAAGTTCTTGCCTGGGTAGGCTGAAAGTTACACTATCAGACCCTTGACACATCCAACCACTAGCACCTCTCTAGAATCCATGACAATTCAGTTCCCATAAGTTTTTGTTACTTTGAGATCCAACTCATTCATGACATCAAGAGGCATAACATTGCATGATGCTCCAAAATTAAACATACAGTTGTGTAACAACTTATCCTTAATAATCAGAGTAGTGAAAAGGGGATCCACCTTCAGCTAAGACTCAACCAAGGATGTTCCCAAATATACATCAGGTGGCTCACCTAGTTCTTCCAGTACTTGGGGTTTTTCCAACTCTGCAATGGTAGGAGGAGTCTCAACATTGTTTACATTCCTACCTTGGGTAATATTTTCTTCTTTCAATCCCAAATACTCAAAGGCCCTTTTCTTGTGCTCAGGAATCCTAAGTAGCTCAACAATTGAAACAAAAATCTTGATTTGACTCAAGACATGGGAAATTTCGTAAGCAACGTATTTGGGCAAGGCAGCATTTGGAGGAAGACTAAAAAACTCATCTGATGGCACATGATTTCTCACAGTCTGAGCATGGGGAGTAACACAAGTTTTATTTGGGGTGAAAAATCCTTTTCGAGATGCATCTTTATTAGGGGTTTCCTTAGGGATACTTGTAAGCACTAGAAATTTTTGTTTTTTCCTGAGGCCCTTCCCCTTTGACAACTTTTCTCCTAGTATTATACTCTTTTTCATGGCCAACCAAAACATTCATTAACAACTTCCTATCCTCATTTGAAGGAATTCCTCCATCATACTTTTTAATCATTAATACCCTTAAGTACTCAAAATAATTATTAGGCAACTCAAAATCTTGTACCATATCAGTCTCAAAAGCATTAATGGGAGGAAAAGGGAATACCTGGTGAATGTAATCCTAGAATTTTTCAACAAATCTAGAACTCATCAACTCAGTTGAGGTTTCTCCCTACTGTGAACTTGTAGAGCAATCCATCGTGCATGCATCATTAGTTTCTTTCTTGACTCCCTTTTCAACATCACATGGAGCATGTGGGAAGAAACAACTATCACACCACTCAATTTCATGAGCTTCATCAACAACAACAACTCTGGCAGCTAAAGGATCATGCACCATTTTGTTTTCCCTGGGTTGGGGATATCTATTTACTGATCTCTAAGTCTTCCATCATATTGATAAAAACATTTAAGTGTTGATCACTAGTAATAACATTATTTCCTTGAAATTTAGGTAGTCTATTTATAACATCTTGGGGCACGACATTTGGATATCCAGCCATACCTCTAAAATCTATAGGACTAAAAGTGTTCACAAGAAATGAAGGTCTAGGTGGGGGTTGGGCCATATTGTTTTGGGGAGGTGATCTTACAAATGAAACAGAATGATGAGGAGTGAGGGGTCTGTGGGGCACAAGAATGTAATTCTCAGAATGAATGTTCTCTAAAAACTTTGTTTCTTGGAAGATCCTATCAGCTTTGGAGAACACAAGGACAAAATGAGACACAAATTTTTCAAAAACAAAAGGACCCTCTCTAGTTGGAGTATTCAGATCTACAAAAATACTACCTGATTTAGAAGAACTGGAGGAAGTATGGAAATCTTCAATGACAGGTTAGTTAGTTTCCACAATTGATAACTCTTTTCTTGATTTTTGATCTCCAACAACTTTCTAGATTCTTCTTCCTTCATAATTTGTCTTTCCCAATTCTAGAAACAGCCTTCTAGCAGGGTCTTCAATGAAGAGATATCTTCTTCCTTCCAGCTTTTTAGAGACTAGTGATAAATTTCAATTGACAGAGGCTAAGACACTGGCATTTATCAAAAGTTAATTCAACATGGAGTTGCCACTAAGGATTTTCACCTTAGTTATGCAAATGCACTAAAATTGGTATGTTAAATGTCTGTCAACACTAATTCATGCAAATCTTAACAGATCTAACCTTCCTTTACCCGTATTTAACATTGATGATGTAAACTTAGTGCAAAAATCAACAGAAACTATAAATATTACACGCAGGACTTTTAAGTTGCACAAATCTCAACAAAGGATGACGTTTACACAACATATTTACACTTAGATCATGTAAGAAACATTACCAGGGATGAATATAAGAATTCCTTTGAAGGTCCCTGGCAACGGTGCCAAAAGTGTTGGTGTCACACAAATAAGTCACGGAGCTCAAATAGTCCCCGGTAAAAAATCAAATCCCTAGCAAAAACGCCAAAATGGTGTTGTTGATGCACAAATAAGTCCCAGAGCTCAAATAGCCCTTGGCAATGAAAATTAGATCCCCAGAAATGGCACCAAAATGGTGTTGTTGCTGCACAAATAGGTCCCAGAGCTCAAATAATCCCTAGCAACAACGCCAAAAGTGTTGGTATCCAAATTGATTCTCCCTTGCAAGCTTAACAACATCAAAGATTTAACAAGAAGCCTAGATATAGATAAATTATCATGTATGTCATTTTGTAGCTGGGGAGGAAATTCAGTTGGCTCTTTGTCACTCATATGTTGGAGAAATGGATAGCACCATTAAAAGGATTTGATCTGTCCTCACTACTTTAGGCCATGCCTTTCGATCAGGGTGAGAGGACTTGTTTTGTAACCTATGTTGGTGAAGGAGAATTAATATATCCTTCTTTATACAAATTTGAAAGGAAACCTTGAGAAAATATGATCAATGCACCACAATTTAAATCTCACGAGTTGTCACTTCTAAAGAATGGTGATATTTTCTAAACAGGGTTAAGGTTACTAAAGACATTATGGAATCCTGATTGCTTCTGCATATTTTGGCAGTAGAATTTATTCATTTGTGGAAATACAAGGCAAACAAGGGTAGTTCAGGTAGGATTCATATTTTTTTGAATAAATTTTGGTGGGATATTAAGGAGGATAAACTTGACTTTTCCAGACCTTTTGAGAACCTTCACAACATTTGGAAAACTAAATGAAAAAATTCTTCATAATAGCTAAAATATTCCTTCAACCAGAAGGTATGCATCAATGGAGGCCCAGATTTACACGGTTTCACACAATCTCCAAGAATTTAACATGAAGGATTGAGATACAGACTCAATTAAACATTAAAGATCCCTGGTTCCTCATGCCTAAGATACACTCAAAGGCTTACAAACAATCTTTATCAACAAAATGACAGTAAAGTGATTTTAAATTGTTTATCTCATTACAGGATGAAGGCTCTTCTTGTAATGAAATTGCAAATGCTACTGAACTATCACAGGGATGAGATCCTATGTGATTTGGAGGGATTTTAACACAAGATTACAATAGGAACAAGAAAAAATACTTTCATACATTTTGAAATAAAGCAGAGACAAATTTTCCCAAGATTAACATGGATTAATTCGAAGTTGATTAGATTCATCAGTAGGGGAAAGTTTCTTTAAACAGTATCAGAGCTAGTCAATGGTTGTACACTTGCAACCAACTTGACATGATAAAATCTAAAACATAAGAGATTAATAGGTTTCTTAAATGGTCTCTCAGGAAGATGGACTTTCTCAAATTTTCTCATAAGTATTCAACCCTCAACCATTCACATGACTAAATCATGATTTTTATAACACTTATTTACATCAAATATTTCCCCCCAAGAAAATAATATTCAAGGAACCTTGGTTTGTTACATATTCGGTCATGATTTTAAGAAAATTACATTTAACAAGTTTACAACAAATTATTGCCAATTGTTCAAAAGGGTGAATCATTGCAAAGATTTCCATTATTGTTTTAACCGGTGCTCCCAGTCATTTCCTTTGGCAACATGTTTTTCATCCTTTACACCTGTAACCTCCATCATTTCATCCTTTTCCCATTATTTCCTCTACAACTTTGCTCTGCATCCAACTTCTCTAGTAATTCACATTTTTGTAAGTTACCGAGCAATTCCAACTTCAAAATATCAACCTTTACATTCCTTGGAATCACAAATTAAGATCTAAATCCATTTAATTGCACTTTGTAGACAAAAACGACAAGGAATTTCATCAAAAAATGATGAAAAAAATGCGTATTCACATCTCCATGAGTCTTGGAGAAAAAATGGGAGAAAAATCAAATGCAATGCACAATAACCATTGATTCTTCCCTTTCTCAACATTAGATTAGATTTTTCCACGTGTTTCCTTGGAAAAATTGCAAATGTGAAGTACAGAAGCAAGTTTCCAAATAAGCGCGGGCCTTCCATGTTCCCTGGGCCCAAGAAAATTACCTTTTGGCCTTTGAAAAGTCTCAGTATAAAAGGAGATAATGAAGTCCTCCACATGTCTCACTGGTGCACTTATGATATGGTGCCCAAAAGTGGAGACCCTAAACAAGCACAGGCTCACCACATGTCTCAGCCTGGAAAAGTTGTTAAAAGAATTTGAGGGACCAGCAGAAGGTGCCACATGCCTAGGGTTTGAGAAAGTTTCCCTGGCCATTGAAAATTCCAAGCAAGGGAAGAGTGAGCAGAAAATTGCATGTGTCTCACTAGCACACTTTTTATATGGTTCCCAAAAGTAGAGACCCTAAACAAGTGTGGGCTTACCACATGTCTCAGTCCAGTAGAGTTGTTGAAAAAGTTTAAGGACCAGTGGAAGGCACCACATGCCTAGGGTCCGAGAAAGTTTCATTGGCCGTTTAAAAGTCTAAGTATGGGAATACCCATCAGAAACTTCCACATGTCCTCCCAGCGCTTCTTCAAAAGTAAATCATAGGGGCAGGTCCCAAACAGGTGCGGGCCCTCCACGTGTCCCAAACCTTGGAAAGTTGCTTGAAAATTTTAAGTATAGAGAGGAGCCAGCGGAATCCTCCACGTGTCTCGCTAGCGCAACTGCTAAGGTAAGACTTAGAGGTGCATCCTCAAATGAGCATCAGCCCTCCACATGTCCATGGTCCGACAAAGATACATAGGCCACATGAAAAAAATGTCTAAGTCTGGGCAAGGCTAGTGGCATCCTCCACGTGGACAAGACTTGAGTTGAAGTGGGCCTTAGAGTTTCAAAATGACCTGCCGAGCCACATCCAATAAAAAAGGACCACGTTTCCACAGATTTTGGGACAAAAATTGATAGGGAAAACAAAACATGACTGTGGAAAAACAGAAGGATGGGGAAAAACCTGAATTTATGCCCAAGTTAAAAATTCTTTCACATGAACAGAGGAACAGAAAAAAAAATTATTGACTTAAAGTGATCCTCGACCAAAGGAAAGGAATGATCATGGCAACCAAATGAAGGACAAAGCTTTAAAGCATCAATATAGGGAGATAGAGAATACGACAGAGCCCGAAGATTGAAGAATTTTAAGGACAGATGGGGCGAGATCAAATTGAGCACCAACACGATGTATCAATATAATGTATAATAGTTACGACCTTCAAAACACACATACTAGCATTAAAATACCAAAACATGAAACATGACAGTTACATACTACAAAAGTAGAAATATCACAATTTATGTTCCATCATTCCAAAAAAATAAAATGGTCATGTAGATATTATTGGTAATATTTTGTAAATCAATCTACAAACATAGGATGACACTATAACTAAGTGTGCCATGTAAAACATATAGTGATAAATAAGGGTGAGTTATTTTGATGTGGAAGGAGTACGAATTGGATCCGAAATAATATCTAAACAAAAATAGTGATCACCAATTGTGCCTAGAATAACTAGTAATTAAACTAGTATGCATGTAAGTGAGATTGATGACAAACTATGCATTAAATTTTTTTGAATCAAATTATTAAGCTTGTTGGTCTTCCTTTTTGAATACATACAATAAAATATAATAACACAATGCAAATAGTACTTCTACTAGAAAAAAATTC
>CM034151.1:134128873-134298839 GCA_019776745.2 Taxus chinensis
AATAGGGGAGGAAAACTCGTTTCACAATTCACATGTCTATTATTAAGTGGAAAGTCATGAAGGGACCAGATATAGACGATATAGAAAAAAAAAATCATGTTGTAAGAGGAACTCCAGAAGATATTTAAATGCTTTGGTGTAAATCCTAAAACTTTAGATCTACTTTCTTTACTTGTTCTTGAATATGTAAATAGAGAAAAAGTTGACAATGATTTCCTCATTTACAGAAAACTACTCAAACAAAATCATAACAAAAAATGGTATCCTTTACGTTTTTTCTACAATTGAAATAGAATTATAGCTCTAAAAAGTGTAAAATGAAAACTATATATGTTGGCTAGTGGGAGTATTATCCAAAAAAAGGTCATTTTCCACATGAAAAAGGTTAGGATGGAAATTCTTTAATGGGGACTAAACATAATTCCAAGTGCATCTAACGTGAGGGAAATTATAAAAATGATATTTAAGAATCATTAATCTAGCACAAGCAATATATTTGGGACTAGAAATACTAATTTACTTAAGCCTTTTGGCTAGATAGAGACCTTGATAAATAAATCACTATAGAAAATACATAATTTAATTCTCAATTATACAATTCCAAAATCAATTGAGGTGTGAGAGAAAAAATACAGTCTATAAAAAGGAAAAATCTAACAAGAATTCTATTTATAGAGAGCATGGGAGAAAGATCTCATGATAAGGTAAAGTAAACTAGTAGAATATACTTTTAAAGCAATGCCAACATTCCATATCGAGTATCCCCACAACATGTTATTGATTTAACAAATATTGAATTTGTAAAAACCCCTAGATATTTTAGAGTCACATATGAAAAATAAAATGCTAAAGTATAGATCTGACACAATCATTAAGCAAATGCAAACTAAAACCCTAAGTGCAATAGAAGTAATAGAAGGCATATTTGATTTCACAATAAATCTCAAAGTGTGTTGTACTGAAAACTTGGTAAACAAGAGGAGAATATTGTCTTAACCATACCTAAAAAAATCCGTAGCTTCCGAATAAGCCTTGACTAGGGCACCTAGACTGGGTCAGCAGCGCTTGGGTGCTGGTGACCTCTTTTGGGAACCCATGACTACGAAAATGGTAAAAAACTAATTCTTATTTTTTCACAAGATAGTCGCTAACCTTCATTATTGGTCTCATGTATGTCGATGGATGATGGCAGAGTTTTTATGCAACCTATAAAAAATGATATCCTACAAAACCCCAAAACACATCAAATCCTAAAAAAGAAAGATGCAACTGTGGATTTGGACTGACCTTGGTAGGCACCTAAAAAAGTGAACTTAGGACCGATTGTTGTACTACATCTTAGACTCCATGTAGTTCTTGTGCGTGTGTGTAGAAATTGTGTCTTAGGAAGATCTTATGCAAGATGCATTTGATAGCGTGCAATAACTATATGTAGCAATGCAAATAGATGTGTTGATGAAAAAATGAACTTCCCCTCCTATGCATGTATGTAAAAATTGCAGTCCCTTGTCCCTTGAGTGATTGTTATATGGATGCTTTGATGTCCTTATAATTCCTTTGGATACAACCTTAGGTGATGATAATAGATGTTTAGAGCTTGGTCCTTTATTATGGTCACATAGATTTATATTTACATGGTTCCCTTAGTTAAATTTCATAATTGACAACTAAAATTTTGACCCATAAGAAAACAAGATGCCCAAAAGATAAAAGAGGACCAAAAGAGGTGAGTAAGATACAAAGAGGTTGGGGGCATCCAGAGGGGATGAGGGTTCATGGGCACTGGCATCTAGAGTATGTCAATTACTATTTTTATCGCTTAGGAATCATATGAATAGTAGTATGTGATTAGGACCTAGAAATATACCCAAGTGCATGATTTTTATCTACATCTATAGGAGGATGAAGGCCTTGCTTGTACACCATGCCATCTAGCAGAAGTTAAAATATCTTCATACTAGAAGGAATATTTAAAATGATAAGTTTAAACTTTGAATTGAGCTTACGCCATGAAATCCAATCCTAAAATATAACAAGGTCCTAGATAATAGTTGTTCCCTTCTAATACAACTAAATGATTTGATGCTAGGTGTTTTTGTGAAAGCTATGAGTTCTTCATCATTACAAATGACCACTAGATGTTATGACTATTGTAAGAGGGTTGTATTTTTAAACCATCACCAAACCATCTCAAATAAGGCTTATTGACCTTATACAATGGCCATATATTTGTAATTAAAAAGAAGACTTCAATTTCAACTAGCACATAAGTGATAAGTAAAGTACATAGGCTATTAATTTACAAGAAATTTTCTATAAGGTAATCTAGCAAAAATGCAATAAATATTAAAAGAGTTCTTGAAGCCTCAATATGTTCAATTCCTTTAAATCTCATTTGGCACATAAGTCAATGTTATGTTTGTGAATATCAATTATTCCCATGTCATGTTTCCTAAGGAATTTATTAGACATCCCAAAAAACATTGTAGAAGATTGGATATTTTGGAATTGGTCTAAAGAAAGTCACAAAGAGACTTGACCATCTTGTCGTAAGAAGCATTAGAAATATCCCAACATGATGAGAAGTATAAATCAATACAATGAGAATGTCACTACAAATATGGTATTTCCTACAAGGGTGAGAGGTCTAGATATATAAAAAGAGATATCCTTCTGAACTATATAGAGAACATACTACCACAACTCATAAGTTGTGCTATCAATGGAAAAATGAATACCTAATAGTTTAAATTTTTTATCCTCACTAGATCCACTTCTAAAGAAAATATATAATCTGATCTGTCATGGGATACATGTTTTACGTATAACAAAGAGTCCTGAAGTAGGATTCATTTTTATAAATGATGAGTAATCATCTATAAAGTGACTATTGCTCTTATTTTTAGATCAATAAAGAAAGAATATACCCTATATCAACCCATATTTAGTTTTGTGATTCCAATGGTATCATGGTTTTAGGCATCGATAATCTCACCAAGGGATTTTATCTCTTTTCATTTCACGAGCCTTCTCAAGTCCAATTCCTCCTTCTTAAGGTTGCCTATTGGTATTTAGGTAAAACACTTTTGGTGATTTCCCATTGGACTCCCAACTTTATCCCCTCCAACCAAATTTCTTGAAAAATATCAGTTTAGATTGAACTTCTAAAACTTGTTGTTCATATGTGATCTTTCCTTCCAGAGATATTTAAACCCATTGGTAGGGTGATATGTCATGATCAGGATCGTCTTTATGCCTGACCTAATAAATGGGTTTGTGTCAAATTTGAGGTTGCAAAAGATCTGCAAGACCACCTAGATATTCAAGAAGGGTCCTTGCATATCTCTTAGAAGGTGGTTTATTTTAACCTCCCCAACACTTTTTTTTCATTTTCAAGACCCGAACCATCGTATTTGGGACTTTCCTAGCTCGTTCTAAGTCCAAAGGGGATCCTTCGGCTGATTGTTTGACTACAGTCAGGAATAATAAGGCTTCAGGTACAAAATCCACTTCCATGGCGACACATTCTCCTTCTCCTTCCCCTCTGTCAAATGATAATTTCGGTCTAGTTCCTTCCCCCTCATCATTTTCCATTCCTTCCAAGCCCCTGAAAAGCCAAGTTTTGTCTTTGCAAATAGATTTTTTTAGGAATTCAGCTTCAACATCTCTATCTTTGAATCACTCATGCAGTCCACCCTAAGAGTTTACCCATAGATTGCAAGGAGAAAATGGGGTAAAATTTTGCTCCAATCATGTTGATATTTCTAATTCAAACCAAATCCCACTTACTAATAATTTTTCAATCCTTGGCTCAGAGGGTGGTGTTCCCGATGGTCAAGGGGATCTTGACATGTCTCAATTTTCATGAATTTCATTTCTTGGATTGTTAGGGGTCTCACAGATCTCTCTCAAAAACACTTTTATCCATTATCATGTCAACATTTCAGTAGCTTGAATATTATTTGTTTATAGGAAATTAAAATATATGGTTTTGTCTTTATAATACGCTAACTTGTATTACTCCTAATTTTTCACATTTTCATACTTTACATATTGATGGCAAAGGTGGTGAAATATTTCCATTGCCTTGAAATTTTTGGCCTTAATCATCTCCTCAGGCCACAATCCTTAAAATCAAGTCGTGTGGGTGATTATGGGGATTAATGATCTATATTTTGTTATTCTTAATGTTTATGCTCCTAATGATGGCACAAAAAGAACAAAGTTATGGAAATTTTTAGGTGATAAATTTCCTCTTTCCTATTGGTTGGTTTGTGGTGACTTTGATATGATTAAACATCCTGATGAAAAGCTCGACATCCTCCCTATGCATTGGTTTTTTGGTGAGAGTGTGGCTTGGAATTACTTTAAAATTCATTGTGGGCTTTCCTATCCTTTTCTCCAACGATAGTAGGAATTTAAGTCTCAATCTTGGTATACTTGGACCAATCTTTGAGACAGATGTGATCAGTTATTCAAAAGGATTGATAATGTACTTCTCTCTTAGTAGCATATATTTGATTTTGACATGCAAGGCCTCTCCTCTGTCAAGGTGTCATCAAATGTGCTTTTATCAAATCAGTGTCTAATCTCTTCTAATATTAGCTGGAGTAGGTCCCCTTTCAAAGTCTTTCTGAATTAATTAGTTCTTAATGTATCCTTGTTGAGTCACTCAGGAGTGGTCCCTATTATTCCTAAAATTTGGAACATGGTGCCACAGTTTCCTTTTTCTACCAACTAGATTGAGTGGTGGGAAGTGGAGATTCAGCAGACCACCCGATTCCTCCGCCAATTTAGTAAACAAGTTTCTTAGGTGCATAAGCAAGAGGACTCAACTCTGTAAAAATAATTCATGGTGGTTTATGTTCTCCTTGAATCCAATCCTTGTAAAAAAACCCCTTCATCTACAAGTTAACGATATTCATCGAAGGCTCAAGCTCATGGATTCTCACTTAGCCCATGGCACTCAAATCTGGTAGAGGCTGCATTATGTCAAGGTGGGAGTCAAATCTTCTAAGATTTTTTTCAAATCCCTCTATGCCAAGAATTCTTGTGAACAAATTAAATATATTCTATTTTCTTGGAGTCAGCTCACAGATTTTCTCAAAATCACTAACAATTTTTTGAACACTATCAGTTAGTATTCCAAGTGCAAGAATTAACTAATTAGCCAGCGGCCACAATGTAGCAATATATTGAGGTGGTTCTGTACGATACAAAAGTGACACGCGAGCATGAGAATCTACAAGTAGATATTCTTCATACATGACCTCATGAGGTCATGTCGAGACAACTAGTGGAAATGGAATATATGTGGATATAGACAAACTAGTTGGGCAATCTTATATCCTCAACACTCAATAATGGGATCTGTGATTCTAAGGCAAAGAAAGCTCTCCTAACCTGAATTGATGTAATGGATCATTCAGATATAATAGCTGCTAGGAGGCTCCAATAAATGTCGAGCTCTACCGAGATCCTATCTATTAGCTGTTGGATACGTGAAAAATTACCTGTAGGTGCTTCATGTATATTTCCAGACAATGTCATGGAAAACGGTAATGAGAGTGGGATTTTAGAAATTATGGGTGGTTTTCTGGTCTAGCCCAGAAAATGTTGGATTGATTTGCTTCTATATTTAATATGGAAAATTGTGTTATGATATCTGGCAGGAGTGGTGAGGATCTAAATACCAACGTGTGTAAACTAGTGTCAATACTTAACTGACTAGCAGGCCCGTTGGGTTGTGGGACCTGGAGATCACAACCATGAGTTCGTGGTTGTTGTGGACCTGTTATGGTCATGTGAAGAATCAATCTATTCTTCCGGCTATCCAATGGTCATAAGCCTTTTAAGCTTCTATGTTTAACACCAAGAGTTGTGCAATCTTCTCAAAATACCTTACGGGTGTTCTGGAAACTTGTATACGTAATCCATGTGTGTATTTCGATGAGAAAGTCTCCTGCATATGGTTGTGGAACTAATGGATCATAGCCAAATATTTGTTCTCTTTCAGGTTCTTGTATGGTCACTCGGATATCCTATCAGGGCAATCTATAGCTGGGTTGACTTGACCAGAATGTGTATGTTGTATTGTTTTCAATATTCAATTGTCTCAATTGTTCACTAATTACTTGTTGGTTTGTTGTCATTTGAAAAACCTAAATCCTAATCCCGTGATCTATATCTATTAATATTGTGAAGAGATTCAGCTGAGGTACTATCGGTTTGAATGCGTAATCCCTAGGCTCTCTCGGTCCCGTAATTGTCTTGCAAGAGATAATCAAATTTTAACTGAAATAAGTAAAATAACTATGAAAGATATATCTACACTATACTTATATTTTTTTTATTTTTGTATTTTTAATGATGTGTATTAGAATGAAATTAAAAGAGAAGCTATTCTAATATATTAAGATAATGGATAGTTAATATAATAACAGAATTAAAACAAGTTAGCCTAGTATAGCTATTTTCCTATGCACTTGTGAATTTATCCTAAATATTTAAATAACTAACTAGTTTAATCAAAAGAATTCCAATATTACCTCAGAAGTGAAGAATGAATCATAGTTTCTTAGAAACTATCATTCCCCACAGCTTCCCTGGCAATATTGAAAGCGAGCTTTAATTGAAATAAAATGATTTGCTACTCTATTTGATATATTGTAACTACAACTTTGATAGCTCAAACCTGGAGTTTACAAAATAGTGGTAAATCCAGTTGTGTCATGACTTGTCCCCTAAGTGTGATCTCCCTATTCCTTCTTGTTCTTATGAATCCAGAAAAGTATGAATGTGATAGCATCAGCAAAAGAAGATACTCGAATAATGGCATCTTTGGATATAAACTGAATACAATGCAAGTAAGAGAGGGATAGTGCAAGTGAATAGACCTTGACTATGCAATTCCTAGCATGATTTATTGTGGGGATACAATGCAAATATACCAAAAATTATGGGATTTATTTCTTGTGACAAAACAAAACCTGCAACTCTAAGATTATCAAATGGATTCTAATATAGAACTAGAACTACCTTATGTTAAGCTAACTGTGTGGATATGGAGTAAAGTGAAAGCAAGAAGATTAAATGATCTCTAAAACAAAAAGGAGAGGCTAAGAATTCATGCAAAATCTAAATCTATTGAAACTTATGGAAGAACTTCAAAACACTCTGAATAATCAAACATGGAAGGAGAGGGGCCATTTTCTTGAAAACAAGTTGGGTATTTATAGCATTTGGATTTACCAAAGGGTAAGTTTGAATTGATCTCTTCTAATATAAACAAAGGGAAATCACTATTTACCAGGTGGCCAAAACATAAATGCAAGCTTTAGTGGTTGAGAAATGCGGGTGAAAATTAAATTTTTACATTTGACAAAATCGTCAGAACATTCTTGAAAACACACATAGGACCACCGCCCTATGCAGGGAGGTGGTTATAGGACCGCTTCCCGGTCGTGGGTAGTAGTCATGGGACTGCTGCCTAGGCAGGGCGGTGGTTTTGTAACTTAAAGACAAAAATGCAAGGAAAAGGGGGCAGAGATTAGAACAAAACATGCGGAGGATAGGTAAAGAATTTGGGATGAAAATGTATACTTGGCAAGATTTTCTAGATTATGAACACCTTGCGAAGAGATTTGAATCATCATTGGGGTCTCTATAATCTCTTTCTGGTAGTATAGTACCTACATTTTCAGGTATGTACAGGTTCCTATCAAACTCTCTCCTTATGATCATGCTCGATGTAATGCCCCTCTTACATTAGAGGAGATTTATATTGCTCTTATGTGCTTAGCTGATGATAAATATCCTAGGTTGGATGGATTTCCTTGTGAATTCTATAAATCCCCTTGGTATTTTGTTGGCCTAGACATGGTTTGGGTATACAATAAAGCTCTCCAATAAAATTCTTTAGGGTGAATCATCAATCAAGATAACATCAAGTACATCCCTAAAGCTGGAAATCCCAAATTGTTAACTTGTTGGTGGCCTA
Organism: Taxus chinensis; assembly: GCA_019776745.2. Classification (NCBI taxonomy): domain Eukaryota; kingdom Viridiplantae; phylum Streptophyta; class Pinopsida; order Cupressales; family Taxaceae; genus Taxus; species Taxus chinensis. The sequence continues at coordinate 134,136,873 of CM034151.1, forward strand.
TCACTCTATTGAATGTTTCTTACAAATTTCTTGCTAAGGCCCTTGATATTCACATTGAAAATATGTTACCCAAGATTTTATAGACCCGAGAAAATAGAATTTTTCAAATGTTGTTATATTTTGGATAATCTTATTATTGTCTGGAAGGAATGGAATGGGATTGAATTTCTCTACAACAACTCGTATTTCTTAAAATTAATTTTGACAATCCTTATGATCGTATGTAGTGGAATTTTATTTTGGCCATGCTCACAGCTTAAGGTTTTGGCAAATTATTTAGCTTGATTTTCAACACTTTGTTTTCAAATGTGTTTTCTTACCTCATTATCAATGGTCAATAGTCCTCTATGATTTTCCTTTTCCCCTCTATCAAGTATGGGTTCCTTCTCATGCCTTCTCTTTTTGTTTTATCTGTCAATGTTCTTTGATATCTTATTGGTAAGTGAGCTGATCAACTGCGCATTCGGGGAATTTTTTTTCCAGATCATTGTACTCAGGTCATTAATGGGAACTTTGTAGATGACTCTTTTCTCACCCTTGCAAAAAAAGTATTGAATTTCTTGAATACAAAAATTTGCATGGGAAACGTATGTGAGCTTGCCATAAAATGTGACTCAGGAAATATGAATTGGCCAGAGTGATTAGAGAATGTTGCGTAGAATGATTCAGGCCAACATTTTAACGAGATCAATAGGGATCCAAGCAAGAAAAGGTCATGATATTCAGATGAAACCAGTGATCTCGTAAGGGTCACGTCAACTCAAACAAGATTCAAATACAAAGAGTGATAAAAATGGTGAATAGTTGAGAAGCTTCACTGGGTAGAAGAACATTAAGCGCAGTAGCGGGGACATTTAGAGGAACAACCGAGTTTGAGAAAAGTCTTTGAACTTCGGGAGTTGGTGTCTTCAAAGATGCAGGAGGTTTTTTACGCAACTGGAGAGCTAAATCCCGAAGCCTGATATTTTGAAATTTTAGAGTTTCAGGGCTTCAAGAATTGGGAAAAAACCTACCTCATGAGAATGAATAGTTCAAGTAAATCTGAAGTGTAGGTAGCTAAAGTTCTGAATAGTGCAAGTTAATATATGTTTTGAAAATAATTGAAAATTTTACAGAAGAACAAGAGTATTATTACAATCATGGGTCTTATTTAGTCTCCTAAATGGACCCATGCCTTCATAATTTAATACAAAAGTTTTAAAATCGATTTAGTTAATGAATACATACAAATTATAAAAGAGTTTGATTAATTATCACCCTAACAAAATATAATGTACAACCATAAACCTAAGTCCCTTTGTAATTAAATGGGAGCCCTTAGATTCAAATCAATTTCTTCTGTTGGATCAACCAAAACACCATGTATAGATACATGACTGAATGATAGATAAGAATGGACAAAACCTATTTGATCATAAGAATGTCTTTTTCTCTATCATTCGGGAGTCCTATTGAAAGATATAATTAGTGTAGGATATGGCATATGAGTGAGTAATTTCAATCATTAGGATCTCAAAGTTTGATCATAAAATGGTGGAAGCAATGGTGGTAAATTTTCATACAATGATTATTATGCACATCAAAAGTAGGTCTTATTTGGGTATCATTTCTCTTTGTTTAAGAAGTGATATTCATTGTTGAATATTTGTCTACAATGATCCTTGACGGATCTATCAGGCTTGTTTGGATGAGAATATTAATTGGGCACATCCCAGTTCAAGTGCTCAAATTTTGAGATGTAGACATTAGATCTTGCATTAACGTGTACAAATCTTGATAGCGTCAATAAATGGAGTGACCAATACATTCATATGATAATCACAATAAGTGAGAAAACTAGTAATTAACAACTCTTACTTTAAGGCATTTATGCTTTGTTTCTAGTCCTCAAATAGTGGAGGGAGAGATACAATATTAGCCAACTTGAATAATTGTCATTTACTTACAATGTGTATGAATCCACATAGGACATCAAGTGCTGTAGGCACCCTTGTCTTTATATGGGTTGTATTCGTAGCCCTTTAGTAGGTTGACTCAATAAATTTGGCATATATTCCTTAGAAGTACATCTTGAACATCAATAGTATTTCCTTTGAATGTGGATCTTTATTCCGAAACTTGGCAATTGAAAAATTGGATCTAGGGAGTCATATAAATACAATGTGTTTGGTTTTGTTCATATATAAAGGACTTTAGCTCTAAACATTTGTTATCATCACCTGAGTGTATGACATCCAAATGGAATCAAATGCATCAAAGGCTTGTCAAATATGATTGCATTCTTGTAGCAAGGGAAATATTTGAGTGAAAATATATTATACATTCACTTCATCAGCTAAGGGGATTAGTTCATCTTAGCAAGCATGGTATTTATTTGGATTGTGTAAAATCTAGATCAATACGGATTACCTCAGGTGCACATGCAAAGAGGGTTAAAATTCTAATGGTGATAATAACTCTTCACGTAGTCAGAAAGAGCACAAGAACTGACAAGGAAAATCAAGTATAAAAGATACACTAGTGTAGTGCTTGACATTCTCATAGATCACTCAATCAAGAGGTACACATAGGAGTTTTTTGTGAGACTCATTTGCATGACACATTGGTACACCATGATCTAAGTTGCACCCTAATTGAAGTGTAATAGCTCACTAAGTGATATGATTAACCACATGAGGTAGATAAGATCACTGAGTGATGAAGATACAAGTCATATACACCAACACCCCCCCTTGCATCATATAGAGAAAGGTAGCAGAGTGTCATGGGAAAGTCATAAATGTGAACGATGAACTCCCCTATACAAATAAGAAATGATTTTTTAACCCTAGGGACCTAACATACAAGAAAACCCTAAACCTGACCCTAAGGTAACCCATGTACAAATAACATCTCTATATGAAAAAGAAGAGGAGGAAAAATAGGGTCCTGACAACTAGGCCTGATGAGGTACCCATGTACAATAAGGATCATCGAGTAGCTGGAGGAAAAACCCCTAAGGGAAAACATCCACTTATAAGAGATAAGAAGACTCTCCTAAATAACCTAAGAAATATGTGTCAAATGGGTCCTCGACAACTAAAGGCCCGATGAGGTACCCATGTACAAACAATATAATCCTTAGAAGAATAAGAATAGGAGAAGAGGACTAGAAAGCCCGAAAGAAGATGGGTGGTTGCATAAGACCTCACCCCAAGAAGAGACTGCAAGTGAAGATACTTTGCAACTTAGTGAAGGGCTTGGTGAATATTTTTACAACCATGATTAGAAGTCTGATATGTATTGACAAGTTGATGATGTCAACATGAATCAGATCCCAAATGAAGAGTGCATATGTATCTCGATGTGTTTTGTCCACTAATGTTGAACTAGATTTCAAAAAATTGAGATGGTGCTCATGTTGTTGCATTAGATAGATAATGTTAGGCCTCCAATAGTGAGATACCAAACTCTATCAGATATACATTATAACCAAATAGACCTTTGTGGCAGCGTTAACTACTCCTCTATATTTTGCCTTTATAGAAGATATTGTAATTGTGTTTTTCTTCTTTCTATGACCAAGTAATAGGACCCCAACCAAGAGAAAAATTGTAGCCTAGAGGTATATTTCTGATGATCTAAATCACCGGCCCAATCAGAGTCAGTGATATCCTTACTCAAGTACAATATCTACTCCTCCATAGATAGTTAATTCCATCCAGTATAAGTTCCACAAACATAATGAAGGATCCACTTAGTTCTACTTTCTAATGTACAGCTCATTTGGTTCCTACATGAATTTTGACATGATCCCAACAACATACGATAGTTCTGGAGGTGTGTGAGTAAGGTAAATCAAGATCCCCAAAATTTTTTGATAAAGGGTATCATCAACCAAGGGAGAAGATCAATCAGAAATCAAATTAACCTCAGAAAGGAAAGAAGTAGGAGAAGCCTTACAATTGGACATATGAAACTGAGTAAGAAAATCAATTGAGCATACTTAGGATGCAAAATCATAATTCCTGAGTCATATTGTGAAATTTGAATCCCAAGAAAGTAATGAAGGAGATCCTAAGTCAGACATAAAAAAACTTATTGGATAAGGCAATCTCCACTTAATCGATGATAGAGGAAGAGTTTCCTGTGATCAACAAACCTTCAACACAGAGAAAAAGAATGAGTATGGAGTCATTTTGACTACAAAATGTAAACATGTGGATCAGATTTACACCTGAGTGAACCCTGATGTAAGTAAAAAAGAGTCCATCTTGGCATACAAATCCCAAGGGTATTTTTTAAGGCCATAGAGCGACTTATTTAATTTATAAATGAGGGAGGGATCATGGACATAACTTGGAGGTTGTTTCATGTAGATATATTCGTTTAGGTTACCCACGAAGGAAGGCACTCTTAACATCCATCTAATGGACTTCCCATCTATTTGCTGAGTAGCAATGGAAAGGGTTCAATCGAATAGTAGTCATCTTCAGAAACTGGAGCAAAGGTTTCATAAGTAATCAACCCAAGCTACTCTGGGAGAAACCCTTAGCTACTAGTCGTACGCTTTAAACTTATCGATGTCTCTATCTACACCATACTTTGTTCAAAATACCCACTTACACCGAACAATTTTTATTCCTTTTAGAAGAGGGGTGAGATCCCAAGTATCATTCTTCATGAGCAGAGGAATACTCCTCATCCATGGTAGAATGCCACTCAGGAATACCAAAATCCTCCCGGAAAGACTGAGGGTTAGAAGTGGAGGCGAAGAAGGAGTGAGGTCCAAAAAACTCTAAGTGAGTTCGTACCTCTTGATCTGAAGGATATCTCCAATTCACTCTTAAGTCACTTTGCAAAGTTTTCCTAGCCTAACGAGGATCAGGATGATCAGGCACAAATTCTGGAAGATCCATCACTTGAGTGAGAAGTAACATAGGTTCCAATCATGATCACTACCTCTCAGAATCACAATATTCTGAAACATCCGAGGGTTGGAAGGCATTAGCAAGAGAAGCATTCTCAACAACATCATCATCTGAAAGAGTCAGACTAAGAATCAGACAATCATAAAGGACCTTAGAGTAAGTAGAGAAGTATAAGTTCAAAGAAGACTCATCCAATTTCACACTTCTCTCAATAAAAATTTTGTGAGTAGTAGGATTCAAAAATTTCAATATCCCTTCACGCCACCAAGATACCCTATAAATATACAAGTCTTAGGACTATGATTCCAAATGCCTCATGTTTCTTCTTTGGGAAATCTGGGTCATATATTTAGATCTGAAGACTTGAAATTTCCCAACATCGGGCTTGTCTTCCAAACCAAGCTTTAAAGGGTGTCATCCCTCTTACTTCCTTGTGTGCAACATGGTTCTGAATGTAATTAGCACAATTCACTACTTTAGCCCAATATTATGGAGGAAGAGACTTTGAGTGAATCATACAATTGGCCATCTCCTTAAGAGTACGGTTCTCTCTTTCTACTAATCCATTATGTGAAGGGCTATAAGCAATTTTATGTTGCAAGGAGATTCCTTTAGAAGTATAGAAATCCATGAACCTATTATTTACAGATTCACCTCCATTGTCAGTTTGAAGAACCTTAATAGACCGTTTCACCTGTTTCTCAGCAAGAGCCTTAAAGTCCAGAAAATGTTCAAAGACTTTAGACTTAAGCTTAAGAAACTATACCCAAGTATATTACAAATAGTCATCAATGAAGGTGAGCACATAAAGAGCTCTAGTAAAAGAAGGAGATGGAAATGGACCAGAAATATCGTTGTGAACAAGATCAAAAGGTTGAGTAGCTCTCTAGGATTTTCCTTTGTCAAATTTATTTTCAAGATGCTTTCCAAGGGTACAACCCTCACAAAGACCCTTAGAAAAATTGACGTGGGGTTAACCTGTTGACCTTTTCATTTTGGATCAATTATTCAAAGTAGCGATAATTTAGATGTCTGAAATACTTATGCCATAGCTTATTAACCTCATTTGCATGAGTGAGCAAGGAAGTGGGTGTAGAATCATAAGTAAATTGGTAAAAGGTATACAACCATGAATGGTGATCGACCTTTCCCTTAGCCACTGTAGTTTCATCATTAAGCTCACGAATAATCACCGAGTTAGGACCAAATTCCACTTGCATTCCTTCACCAAGGTGAGTAGTTTGGTAAACCAGTAGGAGATTGGTAGAGAGATCAAGAACACTCAACACTCAACATGTGAAGAAGCCATGTAGTGCAAGGCACTGAAATCTATAATCCACATCGATGAAGGAGTAACTTTGGCTACAAGGGCCTTTACTTTCTTCTTATCAAATTTATAACCTTTTGCAGTAGAAGACTTGGCCTTCGAAGCATTTTTTTTGACAGACTCATGAACACCTATTTGATTTTTCTCAAGTAAATGGGTAAGGTGATCAATTTGTTTTCTCATACACATATGATCTTTATGACTAGGTTTCTTGCAATAGGAACACAAATACTTGTCTTTCTATGCTCTAAGCTCAGAAGTGGACGCGTTTGTGTTAAATTTAGTTTTGGTCTTGGTTTCCTTCTTAGGTTGGTCCTTTCTTTCTTTCTTCTTTTCTTACTAGTAGTTGCTACAAGGGCATGTGACTTGGACTTGAGAGACCCCATTTGAATTATTTTGTCCTATTCTTGAATGAGTTGGGATGTAAAATAGTCAAAGAAGGGCATATTCTAATCCTTGCCCAAGGTAGCTTTTGTAGCTTAAAAAGTTGACACAAAGACAGAATATTCAGGACCTAACTTAGAGAGAATCGATAAGATCAGTTGAGAATCTTTCTTCTCTACTTGACATTCCTTTAACAAAAATCTAGTGTGGACAAACTTAGAGAATAATGCTTGTAGGTTTTTAAAATCACTAGGATTCAACCCTAGTATTTTTTTTTCCAACTCATGTGCTCTCATGTCATCTTGTTGTTCAAACATTCCATCTAACATTTTCCACGCAGAATTATGTGTTTCAGACGACTCAACGTGGAAGATAAAATCAAGAGAAACAGGCACGCAAAGAAGACCTAAAGCTTCATCACTACGGTTTTACCACTTCGATTTTCTAGGGTCATCATCTGGTTCAGTCTTAGATCCCATGGTGATGTGGAATAACCCTTTACCCCTTAGTTTCATAATTATTTTTATCTCCATTTGAAGAAGTTGAAATGCGTAAGAAAAGGAATTGAAAGTTCATCCAAGTGAAGAGAGAGAAAGAATGTAGAAAAGAAACACAAGAATCACAACCACCTAGGATAATATAATAACCCCCCTACTTTTAGCACTTTATAGTTTAGTGCGTTGAATTGTTTAGTGCATTGAATACAATTGGGTCCGAGCGTGTATCTTGAAACAGTTGGTAACTCACCTTGCAATCAACATAATAACACATAAGAGAGGAGACCACAATTTTGTTTCGTGGAGCGCAACAAAGTGACACCGTATACAAGCACAAGTTGCAAAAAAATAGGAAGGAGGTGAAATCAAATCCTAGTTATGAGAAAAAGAATCTCATGTCGCAATGGATACCCCCTTTCTGCAAACTGTGGCGGATGTGCTCACTAGTCGCAAGTAATAATAAGGGTAAATACAAGTTTTAAACGAACTCAAGATGAGTCTTGATGATCTTCAGAGCACCAGAAAGGCACGCGGAAGACAAATAGGTGCTCAAAGTGTCATTGCACACTTGAGCGCACAATTAATAAAATTTTTTGATAATAACGCCTAAAAAATTATCACTTTGAAACTCCTAATTTAGCTAATTTTAAAGCTATGGGAGTTTTTTAAAAATGATAATTAACGTTAATTTAAAGGACGATTTAAATTATTACTAATCGTAAATGAGATTTGCAATTAATTGGAATAGATTTAATATAATTAAATCTAATTAATTATGAAAAACTAATTAAGATCTATTAAAAAATATTAAATCCTAATTAAAAAACAAATACTTTTCCTTTTAAAAGAAATCCCCACCTTATAAAAAGAAACCTCAAATTTGAAATGTTACATAAAAAAACACTGAAATAAAATTTAAAAAACTCACCAAATATATCTTACCAAAAAAGGCACTTAGCTCGGTGGAAATGGTTCAGGTGGATCCAAGTTGGGTGGAAAAAGGCCGGGAAATCCATTTGGAGGCTGAGCTTTGTGGAGACTGTTCGAGGATCCTTCGTTGGGTGGATCCTGAGTTGGGGGAAAAATGAGATCACGGCCGAGTTTTGCGGTTTGTAGCCATTGGAGAGTGGGTTGAGGTGTAGATGGGCTTGGGGCTTGAGGCACGTGTAGAGTAGGGCACACAGGAATGCAGGTGGGTAGGATTAACTCCTGAGGTGGGAGTGGGAACCAGGGATAGAGCAAGGCTTACCCGAGCCAGAACATGAAACCACAAGGAGCTCAAGACGCAGGTCTAGGAGTCAAGCATGAGTTTGCAGGAGCTCGACCTCGGAGCAAGGTCATGACCCAAAACAAAATGTGACTCATGGCTCACATGGTTATGGATTGGGCAAGGCAGGTGAAGAAAAGGGCAAGCTAGGGCCGAGGGGAGGAGGACCAAAGTCAGGTCAGAGGAAAATGAGCATAGGAAAGAACACAAGCAGGTCAAACATGGGATAACTCATGAAGTCGATTAGAACTCAGACATAAAACAACACACTTTCACACCACAAAAATTGAGAGAATGGCTCAGTTTAGAGCCGAAAAAAGTCGAATGGAGCTCACAGAGGTAGAACCGACTTAGCCAGGTAGGACAAGGAACTTGGTAGGAAAGGAAAACAACTGGGTAGGTGAGCTCGGTTTGAAGAGGAGATGGATTGGTGGAGAGAGCTCGAGGCTGAGCATAAAAAACCAAAACTTCAAACTAAATTTTTTGACCTGAATCCCTACAAAAAATACCATGCAAACAAAGAAAAGACCCAAAAAAATAGAGATCTAAAAATAATTCTAGGTTAATATTTTTAATAAAACTAGAAAACAACCTCTTATTTTAACTGATCTACTAGATTTAGCTACAGTTACCTAAATGTAGCTATAAAATCCCTAAAATGCAAGGAGATATGCACATGCACGAAGAACACATCAAAACTGAAACAAATTTCCAAGAACAGCTTGTTAAAAATGTTAGCAAGATTCCAAAATCTAATGATAAAAAAAACTTGCACGAGGAGTAAACAATAATGAAACCATGAGTAATCACAACTCAGATGACGAATGCACATTTAACTGATCTCATCTCTAATACCATTAAATATTTTTGATAATCGTATCAAAAACTATGCACCATGATGAAGTTACACTCTAAACTAAACGTAATAGCTCCAACATAATCACAAGGAGGAATCGATCAATCAATGGAAGAACTTGCATAACAGAACAAATTTTGCACATATAGAGAAAGATAGCGGGGTGTCTTGGCATACTCATAAATGTTAAATGAATGGATACATATAGGGTGATTAGTAACCCTAGTGCATGACACACAAGGAAACCCTAAACCTAACCCTAAACCTAACCCATGTGAAATGATCCTCCATATGTGAGTGGAGGACACAGAGGATCCCACACACCAACAACCACTGAGGTCAGTCTGACTCCCCATATTGCATATTTTCTTATTGGTATTTGATGTAGTTTGATATTTTTTCACGTCATCATATCTTTGTAGGTTACAATAAAATTATGCGATCACAGTGCAACATACAAGCGACCAAAAGTGACTATCAGTGATAATTTTACGACACCAGAAAAATTAGGTTATGAGCTCTTACGCAAACATAGGTACTCAGAAGTATAATTTATTTTTCATAGTTTTGATGGTATTCCCTTCATATTCATCAATTTTCTAGTCCATATCAGTTCCATGGATAGCGCAAATTCAGCTAAGTCATTACTTCCCTCTCTTGCACTTAGGGGTTTATCTTTATCCATCTTATTTCTTATGTTGAATCTGTACCTTAACATTTTTTATCATATGTGAATCTACAAGTATGGTTTTACAAAATTCTATTTTTGTTAAATTGTTTGGTGAACCCATCACTCAAACTCCACCTTCTTTCTAGGGTTTTCTTCTTACACACGTTACCTATAGTGGTTTTTTTGGGTCTTTTGAGAAAATTGAGCTCCCTTCATATTCTCGTAGGGTTTCTAAATCAATGGATGAATATAATAACCCCTTTACCAACTCTCAAAATTTTCCTCTTGAAAACATCTGATAGTTAGCAATCCTATGATGACGACACCAATGTTGATCAAGAACAACTAGAAAAGCTTACTAATTTTCATCAATATTTGCATGATAATCCTACACATCTTCTACATATTTTCCATGCTTTGATAGCTACTAAAAAATCTCAAGATGTTGCTTTTGTACCCCTTGTAGGTTCTTTCTCAGTTTTTATGGCCTCCACTAAAACCCTTCATATTCATACTTCCATTCCCACTACTACCTCTCTGATCATTCAACGTAGTGATTCTATAACACAACTCGGCTCTTCTTCAAACACTCCTAACTTCAATTCATTATATCATAATTTGTAAACTCAAATCTGTCAACTTCAAATAGTTACTTCTCATGCACCTTCATATCTTGATTTCACCTTACTTCTTTACTACTAATATAGGTAGTAGTTGCACTTTCCTCCTCCTATATGTACATCCCTCTTATTAAGATAATTAAGGTGATGTAATGTAATGAGTAAATGGATTATGATGGATTTCCATATATGATATTTTAACTCTATTTTTGCAAATCCTTTTGTAAGGTTATTCTGGAAAATTCCTTTCATCTTATCAAATGTGGTGTGTTATGATCATCTGAGATCTTCACGACTTGGAACAATATTCTTAATATTTCTTTCATAGTATAGGAGGAGGGAAGTACAAATAATACCTAGATAAATGGTGAATAACTCCCACTAATTGATACTGGTAATTAAGTTAACTTCATAAAACTATCAAGCTAACTCCACACAGCTGGTAATCTAACTCAACACAACTAGTAAGCTAACTCCACACAACTAGTACACTTAAGAAAGCTAACCCAACAAGTGTAGGGCTAATATAAGTGAAATAATTATCCTAATAAACAAATAAAAGGATAAATAATAACCTACACTAATAGGTGGGACATCTGTCACACCCCCGCCCCCCCACAATATATATTTTTATAAAAATGAAAATATCTCCAATATTTTCTATCTTCAACACAGTTTCAAAGGAATACCTTGATATCTAAATTTTACATATATATATATATATATATATATATATATATATATATATATATATCTTAAAACATGTGTGTGTGTGTGTGTTTATATCAGTAGGATTCAAATAATTGAGTTACAGAAATAACATGAAGCATTATCTTATTTCTATAACTCAGTTGTTTGAATCCTATTAATATAAACGTGTGTGTGTGTGTGTGTGTGTGTGTGTGTGTGTGTGTGTGTGTGTGTGTGTGTGTGTGTGTGTGTGTGTGTGTGTGTGTGTGTGTTATACATGCCTATATATTTTTAAATGGGTAGTGATCAATTACTACAAATAGTTTTCTTGATATTTAAGTTATATTCACATCAGTTTTCTTTTCTTTTTATGATATGAGGAATAGCAAAGATTTCAATTTTCTAACTCATAATACAGTAAGAGGGTAAATTAATGTAATAATAATCTGTGTGTATAAAAACATGTATATCTCATTATATACATACATACATACATATATATATATATATATATATATATATATATATATATATATATATATATATACATATATATGCATTTACAAGAGGGAACAAAAAATAAATTATGTGTTCTAAACACACCATTTAAGATATTTAACTCAATTTATAAATGAGTAAACTTAAACAAACTTTTTCCACTAAGTGGAAAGTATAGAATGCTACATATTTTACAAATAGTACATCATCTTTTTCCATTCAAACACAACAATATGTAATCCTATATTACCAATGTTTTATTTCTCAAATTGATCAATGCCAAAAACATATAATATGGAGCTTTATAACAAACAATTCAGCTAATTCATGATTCCATGAAGGGAGAGATAAAATACAGAAATTTCGGATTTCACAAGGGATAAAAAGAGGGATAAATTGCTATACAAATTTTCTATATCTTTACTAATTTTCTTCACTCAATAAGTTGATATGTTTAAGTTTCATAAAATAATTAAAGAGGGTAAAACAAATATTTTATACAGTAATCAAGTAATCCTTGAAACAACTTGAAAGTTCCCAATTTTGTAACAACAACTAGCTACATTTTCATTATGAAGAATTAGTCCTTTAATGAGTATTTCCAACAACATTTTAATACTGAAACAATTAATTCTTTAGAATAAATTTAACACATTAACTTATAGTAAAAAATAAGGAAAAATAATTAATAATGCAATATACAAGCCCTCCACTAAAGTGGAGACAACATGGAAATATATTTCCAGAATTTGAACCACTTCGCAAACAATAAAAAACTTGTAAACTACCTCCAAAATAGCTCCATTCTAGCTCTAAAAAGTAAGAGAATAAACTTCAAAAATCCATAAGAGTGAGTCTGGTTAATCACCCAAACATTTGGCATAATTACATGTCATCAAGGGATCTAAGGAAACATGCTAGCCTCCCCCAAATGCCAAGGGAAAATTACAACATAATTCCAACCAACACTAGGAGAAGAGACAATTTAAACACATTCATACTTGGTTTCAAAACAAAAAAATGTAACAATTTTAACTAAGGAAAAAACATCCAAGAAGCACCATGTTTCATACAAGGGAAGAGTGGATTAAAAATATCATTTTTAATTAGCCAAATAACTCCATTTAAATCAATAATTTTTATCCTTATCTCTCCATACAAAATAGCACCCCTTATCACTCCAAATTAATTCCCTTGTCTCTTCATATCTTTCCCCCATTAAGGATTTTCAAAATTCAATTCTCCTTCTTTGAGGGTAGGGATTGATTTCCAAACCAAATGGAAACCAGTCCCAACCTACAAGCCAAATGTAGGTGGGTTAACCAAATAAAATTACTTTCAAGCTTGTCAAATAAGCATATAAATTAAACAAGGAGGAATTTCTCCCTCTTCTCATCAAGATCCTAAATCCACACCCCTCAAGGGTGGATGGAGTAAAAAACATTCAAAATCACTCTATTTTGCAATTAAATTCACATACACAATTTCAGCACATAACCAAAGAGAAAATCAAAGTGTGCAATCTCCTACCTTGCAAATTCAAGCACCCAAACCAATTCAATTGCTCACCAAGGCTCTAAATTCTTTCCAAGATTTTCCAAATACAATTCTCTCCCAAAACTTCCAAGCAAAATGAACCCCCTAACCATGGACATGAGGGATTATGAAGATGAGAAAGCCACCTAAACAAACCAATGGGCTAGTGACAAGTGTCACCCTCCACCAAAACGTCATCTAATTAACACACTCTAAAATTGAATCCAATATATAATAAAGGAAAACAAAATTTGACTTTAAACATTCATCAGGATTTTCAAATACCCAAAACATTCCCAAGGATCAAAATTTCATTTATTTGAAGTGTACAGGAAGAGGAAATATGAACCAATGGGATTCATTTTCATTGAAAATATCCCACCCACTCATAGGGATAGGGATTTGGGCCTCTTTTTAAAGAAAATGAGGTCATTTTCTTTCCATTTACCCTTCCTTATTGGCACATTTTTCCCAAATCCGAGTTTGGGAAAAATGTGGCGTTTAGGAGGGACAATTAGGCTCACATAATTCATAATTAGGTTTCCTAATCCCTCCTAAACCCATGCACAAAATCCCAAGCCACAAGAGATTCCAAAATCCACAAAAGGGTAACATGAAACAGTAGATAAAATTAAACCAAAGAGGGAGTTAATTTCAAACCATATAACTATACAAGATGATAATATATCCCCAAGATAAGAAATAGACCAAAAATCACATATCTAAGAAAATCCAACATATGACAAGGTAAAAACATGACAAATAATATTTCATAATCGATAGGAGAGGAGAGGTTTGGCCCTTTGGGCCTTTTATGTTAGTTGGAATATGTTCCCTAAAACCCACATTCTCTCATGACCAAATACATGTCACCTATAGACTCAAGGAAAAATTTATATCCTTCCAACAAAAAAATCAAAATACGATAATATCCAAAATGCATCATAATAAATCATCCATACATAATCATGCTAGCTAAGTAGTATATCATGAAAATGAATCATCAACATAGTAAGAAGGTTTACAGCCATGCATCATTATGAATCCAATATCAATACAAGATCATGCTTAGATCAAAACATGATAACATCTCGTATAAATAATTGATCAATGAAACATGGTAACATGCTCCTTATTGACAACTTGTCAACCAAAATCTATCATCTTGGTGCTAGTGAATAATCATATCATGAAACAATGTCACATCAAAACAGCATAACATAGCAGTAATATCCATGTCAATATAGATAATCCAAAAATGATGAATCGATATAGTTCAAAATGAGAATACGTAATAGGTGGGCACTACAGAACTATTGGTTAATTCTTTACTCTTTATATTCTTTAGATCACATAAGAATTTCAAAGGAGATACACATAATAATTTTGGGAAAATAATTAACATTGTTTGCCATAATTTAGGTGGAATGCACAATTTTTTTGTAAAAACCATAAGTGCACAAAATATAAAGCATGAAGCTATATTTATTTGTGATCTTGGTGGAAATACAACAGAAAACAAAGAAAAAATGTTGCATAAACAATAAATTTGACATGCCAGGAATAGGATATATATATATATATATATAAGTGATGGCCATATTTTAAATATATAAGTTATATGAGATAGTTATTTAAAATATTTGCAATTATTTTACTGCTAAAATCATGAAAAATGTTTAAACGGTTATCAAATTTAACCCCTTCATACCATCATTCGTTAATTTTTCTTTCATTTGTTTTGGCTTCGACTAATATTTTAGAGCTATATTCGCCTAATTTTGTCGCAAACATCATTTTACCTCATATAGTCTTCATCGTTTATTATTTCCTAAAGGATAGGTATGTAATATAGTCTCATTTCATTTTCAAAATATTTAATCGAGGGTATGGAGGGATTCATGAGAAGTTTGGGTCATGTGAAGATTGTGACTAAATTGAGATCTTTAGACCCTTTTGCATTTAGTGTTGATAAATCTATTCTGGACATTTAGAAATCAGTTTGGAGGTTATCAAAAGCCATGGGAAACTTGTTCACATGTTGTCCTATTAGTTTAAAATGAATCCTCACCTTCACTTGAATCAATCATGGCCAACATTGTTGATGTAAATTTGGTGCAAAATAATGCACACCAACACTTCCTCAACCATGGGAAAATATTTGGTTGAACAAATAGGTTTTTTGCAAGATAAATCCAAGGCAACATAAACACAAACAATTGATCACATCATGGGAAACCTATTTAATGAATATTTAGTTGAAGAAATATATTTTCTTATTGCTTTCATTGATCAAAATCCAAATATAATGAATGAGGTAAGGTTACATCTAATTAGTTAAAATAAATTCCATCAATAATTTTTTTTTCTATAACCAATTAATGAGAAATGTTGTGTTTAACATTACAACACCTTATGGGAGGATAAGAGTTAACGTTTGAGGAGAAATTAAATATTTGATATATTATGTGAGCATTTGGGGAACAAATAACTATTATACTTTCCTGCCACATTGATAATATTCAAATGGGATCTATCTAGGTATGTTATAAAAGAACACTCTTATTTCCCCTAGGTTTCTTATGCTAACATAACTAAGATGAATTCCAAAAAAAATCAATATTGTTGGTGTATATCCCCCTCGTGGGAATAGATCGATCCTCGAGATAGAAAATATCGGGGTATGATCCAAACCTACAAACTTGAAAATCTTGTAATAATGAGAAAATTAAATGTAATTAAACCCCTAGAATAAACGTAAGGGGTTGTGATTTTTAATAAGAGGACTATTAATAAATGCATCAAGCTTGAATTTTATACTTAGATAATGAATATATGTTATGAACAAGGTCTCTATACTTGGAATAATATAAGGAAATAAAAAAAATACATTCCAGTAAAATTAAATATTATTTTTTGTATCTCTTAATTGGATCACCAACGATAAAAAAAATCTCTAAGGGGCAGTGATACAACTCTTAGCCTTAGTAGAATAGAGTGAATCAAATAAGAAAATGTTTCGTCAATTGAATGCCACTATGCTTTTGTCATTCCAAAATCAAAAAATGTGAAAAAATTAGATCAATATAGGCCAATTGGTCTCTATAATAAGGTTTATAATATTCTTTCTAGGCTCCTTGCTTCAAGGATTAAACATCTACTCTCTGAAATCATAACAGACAACTAATCTATTTTTGTCCCAAGGAAGAAAATTATGGATAATATTCTTACAACCCTAGGAATCATTCAATATTTAAAATTCCAACATGAACTATATGTTATCATAAAAATTGTAATATCTTTAAGATTTAAAATTCCAATATATATTCTAGATTACCCTCTAAGACACAAGAATGAAATCAATGTAGTATCTACAAAACTTTAGGGTTGAAATATTGTGGCTCTTTTTGTCCATTTTTCTTAGCATTCCCTAAAATTTTGAATGAAAGACAAAAACTACCTTATGAAAATAAAATATGATATTTTCATTATGGTATTTTTCAATCTCATAAGAACAAAAAACATTTGGTGCACTTTTTTTAAGGTATTCAATAATTTTTTCTTTCAAGTGATCACAGTTTTTTATCATTTTGAAGTTTTCATCTATACATGGCTAAGCTAGTTTATATTATTTTTTCATGAGATCATGGTATAGAATAAAATTCATTAGGGAATTTAGATTTCAAATAACATGTGTGCTTCCTTTAAATTTTTGGACACATATACTTTGTTCAAATCAATATTATTACTAACATTGCACTAATTATTCTACTCACTGCAAATTGACGACACTTCATCAATTAGGATCTTTTTCATTCAATTCCACTTAAATGACCATTATATGTTGATTAATTCTATTTTATTTCAATTAACTAATATATCTTCTCATTGGATAACTCACGCTTCCAACGCTCCCAAAATCTATCAAAACCCCCTCCAAATGCTCCCAGAAAGCTTCCTAAGCCTACTTGGCACCCCTAATTAATCCTATAAGATTAATTAACCTCTAAACCTAGTAAAATATTTCTTTGACTTGCTAAAATTTATTTTTGGACTTACCTTTTGTCCCACATGCATCCAAAAGATCCCTTTCTCAAAATTAGAAAACTATAAATAGACCTCTACCCCCTAACTTTTCGAAGAACACTTTCCTCCTTCTAGCATAAACTATAGGAAAATAGGATTTGATTATTTCTTCCATTGCATATTCAAACTCAAGCTTGGATAAATGACTGGAACCATATGGTCTTGTAGCCATTAATGGTGACCTGTCACTCTCAAACCCTTGAGCATCAAATAATCAAATTTGATTGCTAGGATCTTCATAGGTTCATGTTTTGTAGCATCCAAAGAGTAGAGAGTAGTATATACATGTTTAGTTTGATGTTTTGTCAAAGTTATAATGCATACATAGGATTATCTCTTGTTTATCTCTTATCTTGATGGTTCATAGTTGAGTTAGTAAAGTTTTGAGGTTTCTTTAGTGTTCTAGCCTCATTTCTATAGCTTTTCTAATTTATTCATGTTCACATATGGCACGCCCAGTGGGACCACTTACTCCATAGTCTAAAGAGGTTGTTTTTCAAGATTTTGCTTCAAGTTATAACCATTTTTCATGCATTTTGAAGGTTAAGTAGTGTATTTTCAAGATTTTGATAATATTAAAAGTAGTAAACCTTCCTTTTGCATGCATTTTTATTGGGTTTATGTTAGAAGTTGAATTAAAAGACAAGAATCTAACCTGTTTACAATTTTAGATTTCTTTTTCTCGTCATTTTTGTGGGTTTTATGGCCCATGTGTAGGTGTTTTGGAGAGGCATACACATGTCAAAAATCACGTGCACTTGTTGCATAGCATGCACACATGTTCCTAGGGACGTGCACATGTTTCCCTCTCCGTGTACCTTTTATCCTGTATTTTTGACCTCTGTCAAGAATTTAAACCAGAGACATGGATATGTCATGAACAATGTGCACATGTTTACATACACGTGCATATGTCTCTCGAGATGTGTAGGTGTTTATTAAATTTCTTTGTTAGCTAGATTTTTACCTTGCACATGCATATGTTTATAATCGTGAGCACATGCTTAAATGAATGCGCAAGTGTCATTCTACATGCGCAGGTGTAATTGTTCCTTTTCTTTTCCATAGAGTTGCATGCTTGTCATTTTAGGCGAGCACCCATTGCTAGGAGCATGTACATGCCATAAAGGGCACGTAGGTGTTGTTTAAAATCAAACTTTGTTCTAACACTTGGAGGGGTTGATTATTTGAAGTTTCTAACATTGTATAGGTTTTTGTTGATACTAATCAGTAGTTTTGTAGGTTGCTTTGATAATATTGTAGTTTTTTGCTAACTTTACTTAGTTGAGTCGTTGAATGTCACAACAAATTTTTAAGGTTTTGAAATGTGTATGCTCTTCCCTCGCACCTTTTAGGTGATCTTGGGGATAAAAAACATTTTCAAGTACCTTCTCTATGCTTTCATAAACACCTCAACTAAGTTTTATAAGGGAAATAACTTCAAATTTGGTTAAAAAGAACTTACTTTTCACAATTTGATTGAGTTTTTTCCATTTTCGCGAGATTAGTGAGGTATTTTGTTGTGTATTCTCTTTCTGTAACACCCACAACCAACACACAAGACTACATAGGAAAAACACGGGATACTTTTTTTTTTTGCTTACTAGAAACATGACACGACACAACATGTCGTCACCAAGGTTACATCTAACTCTGTGAACCACTAGATACGAGGATGACCACAAAGGCAAGCACGGAAACGTTCACACCCAACAAGGACAATATACTTTTCTTTTTGATAGGACAACATAACAGACCAGCCACATGATACTCTTACAGCCAGGGCAAGCCACAGTAAGAAATTATAAAAGGTTATATTTTGATAACACACTCTTTTACTCTTATGTTTTCAGAGAGATTCAAGATATGATTCGCGCAATTCATCTTACCAAACTGAATCATTTTCTTATACATTGCAGAGTGGTTCACTTAAAGTCTTCTCCTCTACGACAATTTTTTTTTTAATTTCATTATTTAATAAAGGAGATAATTTAATTCCACAAGGCCATCTATCCATACTTACGTTACTAAAATTCGTTCATAACCTTGTTACAACAAGGATTCATGTTCAACATAATTAAGAGGAAATTACAAAGCACCCTGGGAAAGAGTTAAGAGAAGAAGGTCAAGTTGAATTCCTCCTTAAGACGTCATTAGTTATTACCAAGGTTTAATTGGAGCTTGAGGTTTTATACGTAATTATTAACGATTTTACTTAGGCTTCACCGAAAGAGCTTAACAAAAGGAAACTATTTACTTTCCAATAGGCTGAGAGATAAATTGAGTGGTTTCTAAATTTTCTTCTCATACTTGTTAAATCTTATTAGAAACTAACCATTGTTTTCCCTTAAGCTTGTTTTTAAGAGTTCACCAAAAAGGGGGTAGTGTTCACTAGTTTAGCTAGGGATATCACGTTATATAATTTCACTTTGCAATGATAGTCTCGCCTTTGATTACTTAAGGAATTGTTTGTTCTCAAGTGGATCACCTCTACAATAAATTTATTTGAATAAAATTTTTAGGTAACTTCTGTAAGGATTAACCATCCCATTTTATCTTACATATAACACATCAATACAAAGTCTTAGAAAGGTTTAACTTAACACTTAATTCTCAAGATCAAGGTTTTACAATACTTATGCCAATGTAAAGATTGAATATCATTTCTCACTAAGATGAGTTACCAGCCAAATTACAAAAGGACAAAACAACTTCATCACGTAATCTCCGATCAATCCCAGGCAAGAGATCTTATAAACTCTTTTGCAAGCAATGTTACAAAATTTACAACACATTGAACATTTTACAAGGAACTTCATAATTTGAACTGTTGCAAATTTTACACTCTTTTCCTTTAATCTACTCGCTTAATCCATCTGCACAAATATTAGCTAGAGTCAGTTTACTAGAACTGAGCATGTTAAGACTACCCATTGCAACAGTGAGCTAACATTTTATAATATCATGAAAGGAAAAATTCTGAATTCAAGAATGGCTCAAATCACAAACCACTAATCAATATGTTTCACATGATAAAGAGCTTTATACCAGCCAACAAGGAGGAATCCCATTATTCAAGTAAGACAGATATTCCAAAATTATTCAAGGTAACCTGATTGGTGAAAACAACAAGGCCGAGAGTATTGAGATTTCAATCATGTAATCCTATGGATTACGTGATTGAAATCTAATACCCAATCCCTCCAAAAAGAACCCTGATAAGCCAAAACATGCTAGTAACAATCCATGGCGCACAACAACACAAGATTATTCCATCCTTCCGAGAGTGAGGTTCCATAGCGATATAGTTATCTATAGTTTTATTTTTAACCATTTTATTTTGTTTAGGAAAACATTCATAGATATATACAATCATAATCATATTTAATAGGCCACTTTTCAAACTTTGAAACCGGTATGGCTGCTCACGAGAAAACCAATCATAGACTCAAATTGTATTTTAACAATCTGATCATTATCCACAATGGACGGATAAATAATAGATTATTCTGTCCAGCCCAACAAGAAAATTCCATTATAAAAATTCAGGTGATTACAAAAGAGAACAAATTAATGACTCACTCAAAATCATCAAGCGTTGATATTTTAAAAACCCCAAGGGTTCCAACAGAAATCACAGTGGAATCCTTACACCTGTATCTAAATTTTTTTATAAAATTTTTTTAATACTCCTATATATATACCCATACGTATTATACCTATACCCAAACTAGGTTATCTTAATACATGAGTAATAAATTATTCATTTCGAATTCAGCCACGGGAAACATGTTGATGCCAATAAAACAAATACCAAAAAATCTGTTGCAAAACACATGGCACACACATGTGACATTACCTCCTTTGAAAAGTTAAAAGAGGAAAAGATTGACCCAAATTTCCAAACCACGTTAGCACAGAAACTCGAAAAGAGTATTCATCCCATTATTTTATTTGGGGTAAAACTAAAATGCGTTGTCCTAAAAATTCATGCTAGCGTATAATCATTTCCAAATCCCAAAAACTTGGATGCAACCAAAATCTCATCCTAAAAACTCTACAGTGACTTGCTTATGTAACCCAAAAAAATAAACTTCAACCCGCATTGAGAATCATTAGAAATGTGATTTCCCAGTTTGTATTTTTAGGCTGTATTCATACAAAAACCAGTATACCAAACAACAGCCCATAAAAAAAACGTTCAATATCCTTATTTCCTATAAGGTGAGCGATAAAAAATATAACCGGATAGGATATACTAAATTTCCTGCCCATAAGATATTCACCCATGCTCAAGTAGGCTGCTCGTAAATACCAGATGTAGCACATACCCCTTAACGTTATTTTCATAGGAAGTAATATTTCAGGAATCTGATTATATTCTCATATTTTATCATATTTTCCTCATAATGGTATTTACACAATCCTTGCATAAGGATTTAAAATATACCAACCAAATTACAAATCTCAAATTTATTATGAACACATATTATTACTCGGTTTTCAATTCCAACATTGCAACCTTCATTTATTACAAGATCCATATGCATGCCACAACATTGTCAAAACGATATACTTTCCTACCAATCTCTTCAAACTCAAAAATGATCCCGAAGTTTTGTAGCACACTATGCTTAGGCATCATAGAATGATATAGAAAATTGATTTAAAGGAAAACATTGAAATCCCAAAAAAAAAGGTTTTATCATTCCAACTAATACAGTAGCATAGACTATTGATTCACCAAGCTTGAAGCAGGGCAGCAGCTTAAAGCAACTAACAGAAACCCATTCAAGATGCCATAACAGGAAAAAAAAAAGGCATTCATTTCATGACATAATAAAATGATAGCAGAAGATTGCAAGGGCAGGTTTAACATGCCTGATTTGGAGCTTCTACGAGTCACCTAGCCTCAACTCTTCCCCAACAACAAGTTATTTCCCCACAAGGCATCCACTTCTGTAAAAATCCTCACCAACCACTCACACATCCATCAACTACCAAAGAAGGGCGCATATACAGTAAACGGCCAGCAACAACAAGGAAGAAAGCATTTTGTTATTCTAACCACGCACCCATCTAAAACATGCGAGACTGTGGAGGAAGCTAGTGGAAGCTGGAAACATGGGAGGAGAAAAGGCATCCATCCAGCACAATGGAAAATCAAATTTTTTTTTTGTTTTCATTTTTCCTGGTGTGGAAGTACCCACGAGGGAAGTAAACTGTTTGACAGACTGCCCCAAAGAGATGTGGCCTCAACACATTTTCCACGTAGCAGGGTAAGCACAAAGGATCTGCTAAAACAAAAAGTCCCCTGACCACCGTATGAACGCACGGTTTCCAACCTACTCCACCCACACAGTAGAATGCAAGCAACTAGCACCCAAACAGCTTGAGCAGGTCGCTAGAAATAAAGCCAGGATGGGTTTTGAAATGAACCACCATTAAAATGATGCGGCCAGTCCAGAGCAGGTCAAAGAGGTAGCAATCCCAAAAATGCATCCCTCCTTCCCAAGGGCCTACATCCCAAGAAGACGTGCCCAACACTCTTCCACCTACACGCATAGAAAACCCAAAAAGGGGCAACCAGAATTCTACCTACTTCCAGCTATAACCCACGCAAGCCACTAAATTTCTTTATTTTTTTTTATTTTATTTCATCTTATATATATATATATATATATATTTCAAAGCATAATAATCCAGTTAACTTGGTTTTAAAAAAAACAAACTGAAAAGAATACCAGAAACCTAGGAATAAGGACAAACTTGTAACCCAAAATGTCACAAAGGGTATCCTCCTCTTATGCAAAAATCAATGCTCGCTTGACAGGAAGGATCAATCAATTAAGTAGAATAGCTTAATGCAGTTAGTTAGCTATTGCTAACAATCAACAATTAAGAAACGAAAAATTCACCGAACGACAATAACGAAATATTATTTTCATTATCATTATCACGTTTTAAAAAAAAATAAAAAACTTAGGAATAACTATTGCAATATTAATAATATCGACAGTCCAGATCGACAATAATAATAGAAGACAATGATCGACTATTCATAACAATCATATTTTTTTATATAAATACAAATATAAGAATCTCTTTTAAAAAGGGACATGCCCTAAAATACCAACTTGCCATACAAGCCGTCTACCAGGCTTTGAAAATGCAAATTTCCATTAAATAGGGGAAAAGTAACAGTCGCCGCGGAGGCTAGCACAGGAAGCATCGACAATGACACGAAGGGGGGGGAAACAAATTAGAGGTTATGCTCAAAGACAAACACGGAGCAAAGACTACCATGGCACCAAGACGGGCAACCCCTTCTTCAGTGCGGGACGGGGTTTGTCCTACAACACGATCAGATGAAACAACTAGAAGAAATGCTATAGAGATAATTAATAAAAAATATCGATGATAATCGAAAATAAGGTAAAATAATAATACTTATAAAATAAGGTCCGATCAACAATTAAATTAAAAAAAAAAACATTATTACCATTATATATTATAATTATATATAATTTCTACCCACATTAATAATGACCAACGATTGAGCTTAATAATGTGACAACAAGATCCTCCTGTAAATGGGATAACACACAGGACATTACACAGTCCACATACAGAGGTGTCGCTAATGACTCGAGAAAGAGGAAGGAGAGGGAAGGTGCTAAAACATCACTGAGACATGGTCTAAGACAATAGAATTACACACAGTCCTTCGACGCTCAACAAAAAGGGTCATTGCGACAAGAACCGGGGTAACCACCAAACAGGGCATTACATTCTCCTCCTCTTAAGAAAGCATCGTCCTCGATGCGACATAACACAAAGGAAAAGAAATGGTACGCAACTAAGAACAGATAAAGGAGAAAGTACACCCTATGGTTTTAAATTTTAGCTGATTGAAGCACAGCCACAGGGTAGCGTTAGGAACATTTAGCAGAAATTTTAACTTTCAAGGTTCTGTGAAGATTGATAGTTCCTTCTTATTCATTATTTCATTAGTCCCTTTCTATTAACATTATTCTTAGTTTAATTTCTGTAAAATTTCATTGTTGAAAAGTTTTGGTTTATTCCTTATTGTAGGTGCCCAACATGAACTACTAACACAACATTCTACTGGGGTCAGACAAGTCACTATAGTTTCACAACCACACAAGCATATTTTCCATGACTGTATTACACCACAAAAATTTTCTCAAATATGGAAGGGAACAGGCACACTCACATAACATAGTACTTGTCACACAACCATGACTGATAAATATAATACTTGAACAAGGTGTACTACGACATCCAGACATTTCCTCAATTCCACAGATGAAAAATTCACATAACTCCAAACAAAAGTTGTAGGTACATAGTGTCCACAAGGGCATCAATGCCATATCCACGACATCACAAAATATATCCAACTGATATGAGTAACACATATATCATAACACCATAACCAAACATCATAACACATCAGCATACCTCCTGAAGCATCGGAAAATAACCACTTATTCCCAAGTATTACAAAGCAACTCCATATAACTCCCATAGAGAAAGAAACATAGTGCCAAAACCAAGTCGGGTCACTCAACCATAGATCCCCATCAAGAATATCGGGTCACTCAACCATAGAGTGCCATAAAGAATATCAAGTCGCTCAACCATAGAGGCTTGTCTCCTTTCTCCTTTTAATGAGGTCGGGTCACCTTATGGCCCTGGGTGCATAGAGCCCCATCACCCCCAACCCAAGTGACATAATAACTTGTGGTCCAACAACCTGTTAGTTATCTGTAACTCCTTGGGGTGTACCCCCATACAATGAAGCGGGTCTATAGGTCCACCATCCCATGGTGCATCCCATGACCCTATTCCACACATCACAACAATAGGACCAACATAACAATTTGATCCAAAATGCCAAGTGGTAAAGTATAAGCCTTGGGAAAGGTGGTAAAATCTTAAAATTTAGAATAAGATTCAAAACCAAGCAAAACAACTGACCAAATGGCCATAGTTAGTGCAAAAATCTGAGTGTTAGTACCACAAACCAAGGGAATGCCCAAAGTGTAAAGTATGACAATTAGGAAAACTGCTGGTCCTTGCAAAATAAAGTAAAAAGCACAATTTAAGAATAAAATTCACTTATAATAATGTGACATTATGATAATTGTGTGGCCTTATCTGGCCACTAAAGGGGTACTCAACGAGTTGCTAGCACTCGGCACATTGAGCCTCAGCTCGTAAAAATACATAACAATAATGCAACTATCATCATCTCAAACTGAATCATCTCGCCACAACTCCAACAAGGCTCAATGTAGTCAAATTCACATAGGTTAAATCCATATGATAACCATATCGGGAGAGAGAAAAGAGTACAAGTCACCATCTACTAAGCCTAAGGTGTCCACGAAACACAATATGCATGACACCCATTGAGCAAGTGTCACACATACCAAACAAACAAAAGTGGGTTTTCAGCCTATGTAAGGCTCCACTTCCTATCTCGTACTCGGCTCGAGTGATTGGTCAACGATACACATTTCCTCACTCTAAACATACACAGTTTACCGATTTCCCTCAGGTTTAGTTAGTGTAAGGTTCACAACATAACATGCAACTACATCACTAATACAATGGTGGTACACACATGACTACCATAACATCTTACATATGGTATGTATACAGGGTAGATCACAATCATACATTCACTGGGTGCATTACATCACTTTACCACATTCTGCACCCAAAGTGCAACCACTATACAATAGGGTTCATAGGCTCACTGTATGTCCCTATATCACAACATGAAGCATTACATATTTACAAAAATCATACATACGATGAATATAGTAAGTAACATCATAACATAACATGAATTGCTATATAACAAGGTGATACACACATTTCTCCAAAAAAGGGTAAAACATCATGATACAACTCAATTCACCTTACATCAATCTAGTCATACAAAATATCAAAACACCCACATATCACAATAAGCCACAATGCTCCAACACTTTGTCATACACATTAGAATTCTTTTCACACATCACAAGCAATAATTTACATGTGAACCCTTCATAGAATCCACAAGAAGGAGAGAGAACACTCCCATCCCAGCACATCAACATGATGACAAATACGCACTAAGTGATATACACATCATGTGCGTTCACAATATCACAATTATGACATCAATCACATCACATTTATACCACATTACTCTTCCAATATAAACCACCATCATGCAATGTAACATTATCATATCACACCATCACCATCATGACTCCAATCTGGCCCATAGGTTCGAGAGCATGAACCTCGCTCTGATACCAAGTGTAACACCCAAAACCAACACATAAGACTACATAGGAAAAACATTGGATAATTTTTTATTTTTATTTATTTTAGCTTATTGGAAACATGACACGACACAACATGTCATCACCAAGGTTAAATCTTAGTCTGTGAACCACTAGATACGAGGATGACCACAAAGGCAGCACGGAAACATTCACACCCAAAAAGGACAATATAATTTTCTTTTTGACAGGAAAACATAGCAGACTAACCACATATTACTCTTACAGCTAGGGCAAGCCACAATAAGAAATTATTGAAGGTTATATTTCGATAAAACACTCTTTTACTCTTACGTTTTCAGAGAGATTCAAGATATGATTCACGCAATTCATCTTACCAAACTAAATCATTTTCTTATACATTGCAGAGTGGTTCACTTAAAGTCTTCTCCTCTATGAAAATTAATTTTTTTTATTTCATTATTTAATAAAGGAGATAATTTAATTCTACAAGGCCATCTACCCATACTTACATTACTAAAATTCGTTCATAACCTTGTTACAACAAGGATTCGTGTTCAATGTAATTAAGAGGAAATTACAAAGCACCCTAGGAAAGAGTTAAGATAAGAAGGTCAAGTTTAATTCCTCCTTAAGACGTCATTAGTTATTACCAAGGTTTAATTGGAGCTTGAGGTTTTATATGTAATTATTAAAGATTTTACTTAGGCTTCACCGAAAGAACTTAACAAAAGGAAACCATTTACGTTCCAATAGGCTGAGAGATAAATTGAGTAGTTTCTAAATTTTCTTCTCATACTTGTTAAATCTTATTAGAAACTGACCATTGTTTTCCCTTAAGCTTGTTTTTAAGAGTTCACCAAAAAGGGGGGTAGTGTTCACTAGTTTAGCTAGGGATATCATGTTATATAATTTCACTTTGCAATGATAGTCTCGCCTTTGATTACTTAAGGAATTATTTCTTCTCAAGTGGATCACCTCTACAATAAATTTATTTGAATAAAAAATTTAGGTAACTTTTGTAAGGATTAACCATCCCATTTTATCTTGCATATAACACATCAATACAAAGTCTTAGAAAGGTTTAACTTAACACTTAATTCTCAAGATCAAGGTTTTACAATACTTATGCCAATGTAAAGATTGAATAACATTTCTCACTAAGATGAGTTACTAGCCAAATTACAAAAGGAAAAAACAACTTCATCACGTAATCTCCGATCAATCCCAGGCAAGAGATCTTATAAACTCTTTTGCAAGCAATGTTACAAAATTTACAACACATTGAAAATTTTACAAGGAACTTCATAATTTGAACTGTTGCAACTTTTACACTCTTTTCCTTTAATCTACTCGCTTAATCCATCTGCACAAATATTAGCTAGAGTTAGTTCGCTAGAACTGAGCATGTTAA
This sequence comes from Taxus chinensis, assembly GCA_019776745.2. NCBI lineage: Eukaryota > Viridiplantae > Streptophyta > Pinopsida > Cupressales > Taxaceae > Taxus > Taxus chinensis. The sequence continues at coordinate 134,164,957 of CM034151.1, forward strand.
GACTACCCATAGCAACAGTGAGCTAACATTTTATAATATCATGAAAGGAAAAATTCTGAATTCAAGAATGGGTCAAATCACAAACCACTAATCAATATGATTCACACGATAAAGAGATTTAGACCAGCCAACAAGGAGGAATCCCATTATTCAAGTAAGATAGATATTCCAAAATTATTCAAGGTAAGACTTGATTGGTGAAAAACAACAAGGTCGAGAGTATTGAGATTTCAGTCATGTAATCCTATGGATTACGTGATTGGAATATAATACTCAATCCCTCCAAAAAGAACCCTAATAAGCTAAAACATGCTAGTAACAATCCATGGCACACAACAACACAAGCTTATTCCATCCTTTCGAGAGTGAGGTTCCATAGCGATATAGTTTTCTATAGTTTTATTTTTAACCATTTTATTTTGTTTAGGAAAACATTCATATATATATATACAATCATAATCATATTTAATAGGCCACTTTTCAAACTTTGAAACCGGTATGGCTGCTCACGAGAAAACCAATCATAGACTTAAATTATATTTTAACAATATGATGATTATCCACAATGGACAGATAAATAATAGATTATTCTGTCCATCCCAACAAGAAAATTCCATTATAAAAATTCAGGTGATTACAACAGAGAACAAATTAATGAATCACTCAAAATCATCAAGCGTTGATATTTAAAAAAATCCCAAGGGTTCCAACATGAATCACAGTGGAATCCTTACACCCGTATCAAATTTTTTTTTTTTTTTTGATGCTCATATATATATACCCATACGTATTATACCTATACCCAAACTGGGTTATTTTAATACATGAGTAATAAATTATTCATTTTGAATTCAGCCACGAGAAACATGTTCATGCCAATAAAACAAATACCAGAAAATCTGTTGCAAAACACATGGCACACACGTGTGACATTACCTCCTTTGAACGGTTAAAAGAGGAGGAAATGATCGACCCAAATTCCCATAGCAACATGTTAGCATAGAAACTTGAAATGAGTATTCATCTCATTATTTTATTTGGGGTAAAAATAGTATGCGCTGTCCTAAAAATTCATGCTAGTGTATAATCATTTCCAGAGCCCAAAAAATTCGCTAAAAATAAAATCTCGTTCTAAATACCCTACAGTGACTTGCTTATGTAAACCAAAAAAAGAAAGTGAACTTCAAACCACATTTAGAATCACTAGAAATATGATTTCCCAGTTCGTATTTTGAGGTTGTATTCATACTAAAACTAGTATACCAAACAACAGCCCACAAAAAAAAAACGTTCAATAACCTTATTTCCTATAAGGTGAGTGATAAAAAAAATATAACTGGATAGAATATACCAAATTTCCTACCCATAAGACCTTCACCTATGCTCAAGTAGGTTGCTCGTATAATACCAGTTGTAGCACATACCCCTTAACGTTATTTCCATAGGAAGCAATATTTTAGGAATTTGATTATATTGTCATATTTTATCGTATTTTCCTCATAATAGTATTTACACAAAACTTGCATAAGGGTTTAAAATATACCAACCAAATTACAAATCCCAAATTTATTATGAACACATATTAGTACTCGGTTTTCAATTCCAACAATGTACCCTCCATTCATTACGAGATCCATATGCATGCCACAGCATTGACAAAACAATATACTTTCCTACCAATCGCTTCAAACTTTAAAATGATCCAGAATTTCCGTAGCACACTATTCTTAGGCGTCAAAGTATGATATAGGAAATCGATTTAAAAGAAAACATTGAAATCCCAAAAAAAAAGGTTTTATCATTCCAACTATATACAACAACATAGACTATTGATTCACCAAGTTTGAAACAGGGTGGAAACTTAAAGAAACTAACAGAAACCCATTCAAGATGCCATAACAGGAAAAAATAAAAGACCATTCATTTCATGAAATAATAAAATGATAGCAAAAGATTGCAAGGGGTAGGTTTAACATGCCTGAAATGGCGCTTCTACGAGTCACCCAGCTTCCAACGTCTTCTCCAACAACACCAGTTGGCATCCCGACAATGGCGTCCACTTTTGTAAAACTCCTCACGTATTTGTGCAGGCATCCATCAACTAAGTAGAGAAGGGCGCATGTAGCAAAGTCAAGACGACCAGCAACAACAAAGTACTCATGCATTCCCTGAGTTATTCTAACCACGCACCCATTTAGACAGAGCCAATCTCCAGACTGCTCCACCAGGTTCACGTGGAAGCCAGAAATCGTGAGGAGGAGAAGAGGCACTCCATCCAGTTTTACAATGGATGTTCCCCCCCCCAAGATCTCCTCCCATTTAACATTTGCCTGGTGTGGACAGTCCAACCAACACTAGGGAAGTTAGCAGGTTTCACAAACTACCCCAGGGAGAGGTGGAATAAATGCATTTTCCAAGTAAAAAAGAACATGTCAAAAAGGGTAGGTGCTAAAGTAAAAAGTCCCCTGAAACACCGTATATTTCGCAAGGCTTCTCCAACCTACTCCACCCACACAGTAGGATCCCCTAGAAATTCTCGCGCCACCAGAGCTTGAGAAAATTGCTAGGAAGACAAGCAAGGGCAAAGATTTTTTTGAAATGTCAACCACCATTATTAAATGAAGCGGCCAGTGCAGCCAACAGAGTCAGAGAGGCAGCAATCCCAAAGATGCGTCCACTCCTTCCCAAGGACATAGACAACTGAAAAAGACGTGCCCAGGTACTCCTCCAAGTACAAGGAATTTAATTTTGTCATTAGTTCATGGCCTGCACCACCATTCTGCCTACTTCCAGCTAAAACCACAAAAACCACTAGAATTACTTTATTTTTATTTATATTTTATTTTAACCTCATCTTATATTTATATATTTTTTTCAAAGCATAGATAATCTAATTAACCTGGTTTTTAAAAAATAAACAAACAAATTGAAATGAATTCTAGCAACCTAGGAATAAGGATGAACTTGTGTAACCCAAAACGTCACAAAGGGTATCCTCCTCCTATGCAAGAGTCGAGGCTCGCTTGACAGGAAAGATCAATCAATTAAGTAGAATAGCTTAATGTAATTAGTTATCTATTGCTAACAATCGACAATTTAGAAAAGAAAAAGTCATCCAAACAACAATAAACTAAATATTATTTTCATTATCATTATCACGCTTTTTTTTTTTTAAACGACTTAGGAATATTTATTACAATATTAATAATGTTGACAGTCCAGATCAACAATAATAATATAAGACAATGATTGACTATTCATAAAAATCATATTTTTTATATAAATACAAATATAAGAATCTCTTTTAAAAAGGGACATGCCCTAAAATACCAACTTGCCATACAAGCCATCTACCAGGCTTCGAAAATGTAAATTTCCATTAAATAGGGGAAAAGTAACAGTCGCCGCGGAGGCCAGCACAGGAAGCATCGACAACGACATGAAGGGGGGGAAAAAACAAATTAGAGGTCACGCTCAAAGACGAACACGGAGCAAAGACTACCATGGCGCCAAGATGGGCAACCCCTTCTTCAGCGCGGGACGGGGTTCGTCCTACAACACGATCAGACGAAACAACTAGAAGAAATGCTATAGAGACAATTAATACAAAATATCGATGATAATCGAAAATAAGGTAAAATAATAATACTTATAAAATAAGGGCCGATCGACAATTAAATTAAAAAAACATTATTACCATTATATATTATAATTATATATAATTTCTACCCACATTAATAATGACCAATGATTGAGCTTAACAATGCGACAGCAAGATCCTCCTGTAAATAGGATAACACACAGGACATTACATAGTCCACATACAGAGGTGTCGCTAACGACTCGAGAAAGCAAGAAGGAGAGGGAAGGTGCTAAAACATCACTGAGACATGGTCTAAGACAATGGAATTACACACAGTCATTCGACGCTCATCAAAAAGGGTCACTGCGACAAGAACTGGGGTAACCGCTGAACGGGGCATTACACTTTCCTTGCATTTTAGGATGATCTGGGAAATCAAAAACAACATTATATCTCCTTTATATGATGTTTTGATCACTTGGAAAATTACTAATATTTTTTTGAAGGACCAAATCACATGTCAAATAATCAGAGTCTAAATGAAGGCTAACTCATTTTTTGTAGGTTTCCAAATGGTGTGCGACATAAACCACATTCAACTTAAAAGATAAAAATTCACACCATATTCAACACACCTAATTTACAGGTTCAGATAAGGGTACACCCTGTCTACTTTAAACTAGGACATAAGACTCTTTGAATAATCCTTAAGCTACAACAAAGGGGGTTGTCCTAGGAACCCCAAAGTATTCCATGTAAGAGGGAACCTTGTGGAAAAAATGGGAAGTTCTCTACTTACCCACTTGAGTAGATTTCATTTTGTGAGTTTAGCACCAAAACATTCTCCATTGTGACCCCAATTAAAGATACACATGAACACACTCATTACTCATCATATTTGAAGGGGGTAAAGTAAAGCTAAGATAATCCAATATTAGTCAGTGTAACTTTCTTGGCAAATCGAGCTCGCAGAGGGTGTTTGTGGTACCTAGTTGAGAGAATCATCTAGGAAAACCATATTGTCTTAGAGTCCACTTTTTCATATCAAGCCATCATTTTTTATAGAGCTCTCATGAAGTTTCAAATTGCTTTGATTCAAAACCTTGTTATTCAAACAAGGTGAGATTCCACTTAAGTCGAAACTGAGTGTTATTCATCACAAAGCCTACAACATGTTACTTTATCTTAGTTCTTCACTTACCCTAATGTAAGGAGAAACTATGTCAAAGTTATGCTTAGTTTATTTCATCATCACTTGGTCTACACCTTTTTTATCTTACTGCCCATTTGGGAAAAAAGAGAAACAACACACATGGATACCACTATTTAAAATCATGTTCACCACTTTTGTAGTTTGCTTACATGACTAGGTTGTACTGTTGGAATGCAAGTGTTGAAAGTGCGAATGGTACGTCATCATGTCCTAATATCCCCTATGTCTCAAAATCATATTGAGACACATTATCAACGTAGTTAGGCTTGATTCACCTCTTTTATCTCCCTTAGACGTGTTACTTTGTCTCTATTGCATCGACATTATGATACTTACTTCTCATGCCTTTTGAACGTAATATAAGTATCCATATTGTGGCATTACGCTTCCTATATCTTAGAAAATCCTTAGTATACTTACACTTAGTTTTATCTCAAACATTACCTAAAATATTGAAGAGTGGTGGTTATGTTGTTTGTGCATCATATCCATATTATTTCAATGTTAAAACCTTGATTTCTCTTGAAATTCGGTTAACGTCCCTTGGTAGTATTGTTGTGTTTCTTGCATACATAATGTATACCTTTTAGGACTTAGGTCTTGCTTGTTTATAAACTTGTTGTAGTATCCTTTGATTGGGAGTCACATCTACCCCTTGTTAATACTTACTCCATGTTCATCTTGAACTTGACATAAAAATTGACATCGATTTGATCATTTATACATCAAACTTTCGTTGAGAAACATAAGGTGTAAATTATTAGTTGATTGACTTGTTTACTCATAAACTTACATGATTTTTCCTTTTGTGATAATAGTTCCATAGACTTATATCTAGGACCAATCATTTGAATATTTGATTCTTTAAACCGTTATTCGTTAAAACATTGATTGGTGAAACATTTAAACTTTAGGCATCTTATATCGGGTTGTACCTAGGTTTTTTACACCTTGATTACACTTAGAAAAAACATAGTTTATAATATATTAGTGATGCCACCTATCACAAAAATGGCATCTAAGAGATTTGAATGTGAATTAGAGTTCAATCCTTTTGGAACGAACTATCCCTTTAGTGGTCACAAATTGGGCCCCCTCTTTTTGGAGGTTAAATACATAAAATTATTAATTGATCATAGTGGGGATGATACTGATTCATCTAAAGAGAAACACGCCCTTGATCTCTCTTGTTTCAATGAGATCCTATACTATAATAGAGATCAAGTACTCACACGAGTCCTAGAACTAGGAGTCAAATTACCACAAGAAAGTGAAGTGGCTATAAAAATCATTAACCTAGAAGTGGAAGAGCCAAGACGACCTCCCATTATTGACATGGATAATCCTTTTGAAAAAGGATATGCTTCTACTTTTGGTGCTCATGATAAAAAATTTGAGTGTGAAGTGCCAAAAAAATGGATGGTTCTCAAAGACCATACTTTAAATCCTCACGCAAGTTTAGGATCGAACGGGAACACAAGGAGTTACCTCCTTCTCAATATGACGAAGAAGATAATTCTCAAATCGAAGAAGAGTTTATACAAATACATCTACTAAAGCTTAGTCAAAAGTTAGAGAACATAGGTTACTCGAGAAAGAATACACGTAAGGAAAAAATTAAATCTAAATCTGGTTAATTTCACACCGAACCTTATGACGACAAAACATTAAAGGTTACTCAAATTTAGGAAAATCAAAGTTAGCAAATTAATATCCCTTACAAAATAAAATATTAATACACAAGAGTTGCAATCCATGAATAACATGCTCACAACCCTCTAAGAGAGTAATGTAGGTCATAGTAAAAATTACCAATATGAATAACTATGTCCTTATCCCTTCGATAGAGACATGCTATGATTTCCATTCCTTAAAAACTTTGATTGTCCTAAATTTGAAAAATATAAAGGTAAAGGTGATCCTCGTGATCATATTAAATACTTCTATATGGCTTTCAAGGAAGTGGCTTTTACTGACAACTATCTCATACATTTGTTCCCTCGTAGCTTAAGAGGACAAGCGCTAGAATGATTCCTCCACATACCTAAGGGAATGATCGCAACATGGCCAATGCTAGTTTAGAATTTTGTGTGTAATTTCTATTTTAACATGGAGAGTGACATTATCATGGTAGATATTTACAATGTAAAAAAAAAAGCCAAATGAGACCTTCATTGGTTTCTTACAAAAATGGCGAGGGTTAGCAAGTCATTTCCCTTGTCTCAATTTGGAAAATAAAATTGTCAGTATATTTTTTCCAAACTTGAATCAATACATAGCCTTTCATGTATAAATGCACCGAGTCATGAACTTCAAATAGGTTATTGAGAAGATTAGCCAAATTGAGAAGAATCTTTTAGCAAAGGGAATGATCAAGCCCTTTTGAAAAGATAAACATGAGTCGAAATCTACTGAAAAACCCAATTTATTCAATAAGAACAAGAATTTCATCAGAGATGACATCAAAAACTTCAAAAGAGTCTAAGGTGTACAAAACAGTCCACTCTTGAAGATTACACAAGGATCTTGCCCAGAAGTAACCCCAAAATGAATGTTTACACCTTTAACGGAATCATTATCTGCCATCCTTAAATAGTTAGATGTTGTAAACATGGTGCAGTATCCAATTACAACAGTACCTTATCCAGATGATGCACCTAAACCAATATGGTTTAAAGAACACAAATACTATGAATTTCACCATGTCAAAGGACACAAGACTAACATATGTATGAAGTTCTGGTATTTTATTCAAGACCTTATTGAAGAAGGAAAGATCAAGGTGGATTCTCTTGAATTGGGACAAGTTCCCAACGAAAATATGGGAATATTCAAACACCCTTTTCCCAAACAAGATAAATAAAACAAGAAGCCAAATCTAGGTTAGTCCTCTAATGACTATAGAAATGTTAACTATGTGTATCCATCAAAGGATAATCCCTTTGATTCCCTCATAGGCTGTATTCGTTCATCTAGTGAACAAGTAAATAGTATTAGGATCTTAGGTAACAGTTGTGTTGTGGGCACATGACATGCTCGCTTAGTGATCCCAGAACCTACTTTCCCTATCCCTAAAGAAGTTCATCATGACTTATTAGAAGAATTGGACAAAACCATGGCTAAGATATCAATCTTAGACCTTCTCAAAATGTCAAATTCTCATAAAAACATACTATATAAAATGCTTCAGGGATTAGGAGTATCCACAGACGTAGATCCTACACATCTCTAAGTGATGGTTGCAAATATTAATCCCAATGACTATATCTCCTTCGATCGAAATTAAATTCCACATAACAATCTTGAACAAAGCTTACCTTTATAGATATAGGCCTTCGTTACTCGTCTTAAGATAAAGAGAGTGCTTGTGGATGGTGGATCCGGTCTGAATATTTATACATTAAAGCTTGTCAGGTAGTTAGGTCATACCAAAGTGGATCTTGATGCTAAGACGATTACAATCACAGCTTATGATAATGAAAAGTGTGACTCAAAAGGTACCATAGTGATCCCGATGGAAGTGGGGCCAACATATCATGATACAAAGTTCCATGTCCTTGACTTGGACCTTTCATATTACATGCTCCTAGGTCACCCATGGATTCATGCCATGCGGGATATTCCATCGACCTTCCATCAGTGTATAAAGATATTTCATGGAGGATAGATGATCACCATCCTAGGTGATCTAGAATCGTTTACACATTGTAGAGAACTTCATAATTTATCTTGTGCAATATATGAATGTCTTTTGGCTGATATTTTTATCCCATTACAAATTGAGGCTATGAAAGATCGTATAGATATAGATACATTCACTTCTTATAATCATAATTTTCCCTTGTTATTCAATCCCTTTACCTCATGGGAAGCAACATTTGGAAAATATGGCCCAAATGATGAATTTAATCTTCAACATGCTCTTTTGATATCTAATCTTTCAGAGTCACCTAAGACACATGGTAGACCATGCTTCCAGTTCAAAATCACTCGAGCTAGTTGCCCTAAACCCTTTGAGAGGTTTGTTCCTAGTGGTCTCTTATCAAATGAAAAGATGTTAGATACACATACCAAATGGATACCTAAAGTAATTATATCTTCATGTCACCAGGCTCTACAATATATTAAGGGTCCTCGAATGATGCACGCCATAGGTTATAAGGGATTCAGATGTGGCACAAATGCATAAGGAAGATTAGATCCCGATCCTATTCCCTTTTATAAGTAAAAAAAACATGACCTTGATATCAAACCTCATGATGCTCCACCCTCAGAGATATATGTTACCTCTTCTAAATGTGAGGATATCTTATCTCATTAGGATAGTGACAAAAATTCCCAATGTAGCCTAAACGAGGACCTTTCCTCTACCAATTTGTTTCTAGATTCAGCTATCTTCACATTTTTTGAATCCAATTCCCAAGCCAATTTCCAAGTTACCCTTATATATCATAACCTCATTGATTGGGATCAACAACTTCATGTGTCATTCTATTTCTTTGAAAATGATGAGGCCATTGTAGAGTTCATGGGACTTAGGGATTCCATTCCAAATAGTAATCAGAAGAAGGGTTTCTACATTAAATTGGATGCATGCACATAATTTGGGGAAGAAACAGAATTGTGTGGTCGCTTAAACAAAAAAATAGTAAGCAAGCGAAAAGGTACTACAAAAAATCCTTGTGTCAAGAATAAGCATAAATCCCATAGTGAAAACCTCTTTGAGGCACTTGCAGACAAACAAACAGGGAAATAAAAGGAAAATATAGTTATGCAATGTGAAGATAAAACTCTTTTTTAGCCACCTATATAAGTGGATCTTACTCTCCCCCCTGATGCTACATGGATGGAGGAAGCATCAAAGATTTTATTTAAAGAGACAATCAATGTCAACATCGGATTAGGAGAGGATTCTAGAATGATAAAATCATAAGCTTCACTCTCAACACAAGAACAAAATACCTTCATAAAACTATTACGATAGTTTGCTAACATATTTTCATGGTCCTACACAAATGATCTAGGTTTGGACCCAGCATTGGTCATGCACAACATTTTTGTACACTCAGATGTCAAAACTATCAAGTAGAAACTAAGGAAGATCCACCCTAAATTTGTACTACTTTTCAAAGAAGAGATGAAGAAACTATTAGCGGAAGGTTTTGTCAAACCCATTGACTATTTAGACTAGATATTTAACATAGTCCCAGTCCAGAAGAAGGCAATTGGTATCAGAATATGTGCAAACTTCAGAGACATCAACTAAGGATGTCCCAAAAAAGGCTTCCCCTTACCTAACATTGACATGATTGTCGATTTAACTACTGGCTATGAGATGTTGTCCTTAATGGATGGCTTTTCAGATTATAACAAGATCAAGATCACAAAGGATGACCAACATAAGATTGCTTTCATCACCCCTTAGGGGAGGATTTTCTATCATGTAATGCCTTTCAGACTCAAGAATGTGGGTGCTATATATCAATGAGAAATGACCATCATTTTCCATGACATTATGAGTGACATCATGGAGGATTACATGGACGATATCATAACAAAGTCTAAGACCAGAGTAGAGTACCTAGAAGTGTTATGGTGTATCTTTCAATGCCTCCAAGATTACAAGGTTCACTTGAATCCCAAAAAGGATGTCTATGGCGTACAATCAAGAAAGTTATTCTGTTTCATTGTCTCACAAAGGGGGATAAAAGTATATCCAGCCAAGGTTACAACTATTACAAATATGTCTCCACCAAAGGACCTTAAACAACTATGAAGTCTACAAGGAAATATTTGGGAAATATTCTGATTCATATCATAGCTTGCAGATAATTTCCATCCTTTTACACATCTGTTGAATAAATATGTCACCTTTAACTAGGGACCCAACTATTAAAAGTCCTTTCAATTACTTAAAAAATATCATTGGAGACATGTCCACCTATTCTAATTCCACCTACCCCAAGCGAACCCCTACTGTTGTATATTTTAGACACCCAATTTGCTATTGGTGCATTGCTTTCCCAATATGATCTTAACTAAAAATAAAGGGTGGTGTATTACCTCATCCACACCTTGATTTCCTATGAGTTGAACTATCCGCAGATTGAAAAATCCTGCCTAGCTATGGTATTTACATTTCAGAAAATTTTCCACTATCTCCTTAATAATAAAACCATGTTGATATCCAAAGTTGACCCTCTCAAATACCTCCTATCTTAACCTACCGTTATAGGATGGATGACTAATTGGATCATCCTCCTCAGTGAGTTTGACATTGATTTTGTTAAGCAGAAATCCCTAAAAGGATAGGTACTTGCAGATCATATGGCCGAAGCTCCCCTACCAGGAATGGAATCATTGTGTTTGGATATCTTGGATGTAGGCATCTATAGGAATTCCTCATTGAGGAATCCATCATATGGCATAGAAAATCCACTGTTGATAGGTCATTCACCTTTCTATGGTTTAGGATCAGAAGTGGTACTTAAGGTAAGAAGACTCCCAATATCTAGAGAATCTCAATTCCATAGGCATTTCATTGAGGGATTCCCTTGTACAGAATAATGATTGTAGAATATGAGGTTGTCATGGCAATAACTTAAAATTAGCTATCAGGAAGATGCAACATCAGTTTCAGCTACGAGTCATTGCATAGACTCCCAATTGATTTGCTAGTAAGTTAATGATGAATATGAAGTTAAAGACGAGAAGCTTATTCCATACAAGAAATTAGTTGAAACTCTGAAGGAGTACTTTGTACAGATTATCTTTGAATAAAGGTTAAGATCGCATAATCGGTTAATAGACGCCATGATTTTAGATTCAAGGTATCTTTACTGACACATTGCACCTCAAATGAGAAGAATAAGCTATGCCAATCAATTTGTTGAACACTTGTGATCTGCCTGCATATGAGATGCCAAAATCTTGTCTAGCATGTGAAGTTGCTTGCTCATCTATTTATCCTTGGTACGATTCCATTTTTAACTACTTAAAATATGGTCATTTTCCCCGAATATCGTCCCATACTGAGAAAAGAGCCCTTACGTCCATGTATACTCTTGTTATACCCTAAAAATAGGAGGCATCCTTTATCGTCATTGCTTCAACAAAAATCTTCTACATTGTCTTGATGTGACCGAGTCAATCCAAGAAATTAAAGAAGTGCATGGAGGCATTTGTGGAGCACACATAAGTGGAATGGTCCTTGCTAAGAAACTATTAAGAGTAGGTTATTATTGACATACCATAGAAGCAGATTATTTAAACATTGTCAAGAAATGTGAAATTTTTCAAAAGTATGGAAACTTGATACATGCACCGGCACAGTGTATTTCCATAGATCTTGTTAACAATATGTCAGCCTTTTTCAAAATAGGGACTTGAATCTCATTAGGGAAGCTCACTCCAACTTCCTCAGATGGCCACACTCATATCTATCACTGCCACCGAGTACTTAACCAAATGGGTATGTTGAAGTTTAACCTCCAACTTATGCTAACCAGTGCACATATCTTCCAATGTTCATAATGAACCATCTCATGCTATGTGCCTTAGTCGTACCTTGATTGCCCATGGGTGCAAATTATCTTCCACATTAATAAATTCCTGTCTAGGTTTTGAGTCTTTACATTTGAGAATCTTCCCCACTATCTCCTTAATAATAAAACCAAGTTGATGTCTATAGTTCACCCGGGGGGATAGATATCCTATCTAACACTTTCCCTTACAGAACAAATGGATAATTGGATCATCCTCCTTAAGTGAGTTTGACATTGAGTTTGTTAACCTAGAAATATCTAAAAGGACAGGTACCTGGAAGATCAGCTAGGTTGAAGTTCCCCTACATAGCAATAGAACCGTTATGTCTATATCTGTCCAGATGCATCTTTTGGTTTACATTGAGGAATTCATCATGTTGAAAGTCCACTTTGACGGGTAATTTAACTTTCCATGATGAAAGAGTAGGAGTCGTTACTTATCACTCCCACTGGAAAATTCATTCCGTGGGCCTTTTGTTTTGTATTCCCTTATATGAATAATATTTTAGAATATGAGGCAGCTCATCACTGGCTTGAAATTATCTATCACATGGAACATTAGACAGATACTGATTCATTGATAAATCCTAATTAATCATTAAGCAAGTTAATGAAAAATACAAGGTTAACTATGATAAGCTTGTTCCATATAAGAAGTTACTTGAAAATTTAAAGGAGTAATTAGTATATATTAGCTTTGAATAAAGGCCAAGGTCACATTATTGATCAGCAGATGTCATGGCTACAATTGGGTATTTAGTATGCATTCCACCTTAGGAAAACAAGGTGAATTTATTTTTTGAACACTTGTGAGTTCCTGTATATGACATGCCGGAATATTTTCTAGCATGTGAAGTTGTTGGTCATCTATCCTCCTTAGTATGATACCATTTTTTACTACTTACAAGATCAAAACTTTCCCCCCAAATATCTCCCATACTGAGAAAAATTCCCTTATCTACCATATAGCCCACTATACCCTCTTAGGAGGAACCCTCTATCATCGTGGCTATGATGGGAATCTATTGTGTTGTCTTGATATGAGTGAGTCAGTCCAAACAATCAAAGAAGTGTATGGAGGAATTTTTGGAGCACACACGAGTGGCATGGTCCTTGTTAATAAAATATCAAGAGTAGGTTATTATTGGCCTACCATGGAAGTAGACTATTGCAAATTTGTCAAGAAATTTGAACTTTGTCAAAAGTATGGAAACTTGATACATGCACCAGTAAAAGTTTTGCAGCCCATCACAACACCCATGGCCATTTTCAAAATGGGGAATTTATCTCATAGGGAAGCTTACTCCAACTTTCCGTTGATGGACACATTCATATTATCACCATAATCGAGTACTTCACAAAATTGGTTGAGGCTATACCTCTCACTTACATAATCAGTGTGTAGATATCTCCAAGTTCATAATGAATCATCTCATTTTCCGTTATGGCATCCTCTCCGCCAGTGTAGTAGACAATGGTAAATAATTTAAGAACAAGACAATCAAAGTGTTATGCCAATTATTCCACATCTAACTCAAGTGGTCGACTCCCTATTACCCTCAAGGTAATGGAAAAGATGAAGCCACCAATAAAACCCTTGTTTATATCATGGAGAAGATGGTTAGCAAAAATGGAAATAATTGGCACCTATAGATCCATCGCGCCCTCTAGGCCTATTGAACATCCATCCACACCCCTATGGGTGCTACTCCTTTTTCATTAGTCTTTGGAACTGAGGCCATTATACCATTGGAAATTGAGATTCCCTCTATGAGAATATCTCTCTGAGACTATCTAGACAAAGATGAAGACTACAGGGTAGCTCGACTAGCAAAGTTAGAGCTATTAGATGAGAAGCGTATGAGAGAACTAAATCATTTGAAGGTTTATTAGAACCAAGTTTCATGTGGATACAAAAAATGGATCATACCTCATCAAGTTGAGGTGGGATATCTTTTTTAAAAGAAAACCAATTTAACATAGTCAAGGATTGAAAAAAGAAAGGAAAGTTTGAGCCTAACTAGTTAGGACCATATGTTGTGGTTGTTAAGTATGGTTCAGGGGCATATAAACTAGCTCAATCTGATGGTGAGGAATGAATGACATGTGTATCAAGTGGTTTTATGCTTGAGCATGATATTCCTCAGAAAAGAAATAAAAAAAAGTAAAAAAAATTCAAAAATAAAATCAAGAAAGTAGTAAAAATAAAACAAGTCGTCCAAGTGTGAAAACCACGCAATTATGGCACATTGGGAAAGTCCTAGGATAAAAATTGGCTTCCGGAACCTTAGGAGGATTTTTTGTTCAAATGAAACTCTCGTATATGGATAGGTAATTATTGCTTCTATCTAGGGCTATTTTTCCTAGAGTCTTGGGATCCTCTTGAACCTATCTTCCAGGACCTTGATAAGGTTGATCTATTCTAGTATCTATGTGAAGGAATCACATTTGTATATTCCCATCTAACGTTGAGAAAACCTTCACATTTTCACTATATTGCACATACCACATGGAATTTTTCCCTTGTACATCCCCTCTATCACTGCGGGCATCCACACTTCTTAGTTTACGATATGTAGCTTCGGAAAACCTTTGCGAAAACACAAAAAACATTCAAAATTTTAGAAAAGCCCTAAAACATTTGAAAAAAACCCCTTTTAGGGACAAAAATACAAAAATAATGTGAACAATAACCTTGAAAATTATCTTTGAGATAACACCAAAAACAGTAGAAAACAATTCAAAATTGTCCTACTAAAACAAAGTAGTGGTTTGTTTACTTTTAGTTGTTAGTATGTAGAGTTTTAATTGCATTATCTTTCCATGTTGTGTGCTATAAATTAGATTCAATTCCTTAGTTTAAAGTGTTACTTTAATCTGTTGTACATAGGCATTTAGTTCATTTTATCTTGCATACATGTATGTAGTTGTGTTGTGTTAATTAGATTTGATTAAGTTGTATTTGTTGTTTATGTTGCACAATTTGTTAACATAATATCATCTATCATCTATCATCACATATATACATCATGTATCAATAAACTCTAAGTTGTATCATCATGAACATGAAAATAAAAAATTTATGTTAAGCTAACAACATATAATATTTCCAAGAGGGGTAAGAGGGACCGCCTTCTGTCCCCACTCAAACATAGACCATAATAAAAACGTGGACAATCATGAGTCTCATATGCAAAACAACATGTGATATCATCTACTGTTATCCCATACAAAAAATCTGATAAGTAGAACATGAAATATCTCATCAGAAACATGTGATATCATCTATATGTTATCTCATAAATTAAGAAACATGTGATATAATCATAAACACATCATGAATAGTTCCATAATCATCATCATAATCATATATCTGTCAAAATATCAATGTCCAGATACAATGTGTTTGTGTATATAATCATCTGAATACATACTATGCCGTCATGGGATGCAATTAAAAATGTGCCTTCTAAAGCAAGGCATAGCCAAAAATAATGCATATACATTGGTCAAAAATGTGCCTTTATATCAAGGCATACATCAAAAAAATACATATACATTTGTAGATATATCATACACACATAGTCATGTCTGACTCAATCCCTCATGTGGAATGCCTTGTCTCCGAGATGGTGGAGAGACCATCACTTTTGGACCCTTCTGGCTTGACTACTACCTTATCTTCTTCTCTGGTGGGTACTCAATTGATCTAGCTGATGCCGATGGTCTATTTGATCTCGTAGACATCGACTTCTGACTCATACTAGGTGTTCTCTGGCCCTCTAGGATATCTTTGTAATATAATTATCTATAGTAATAGGCCATTCCATTAGATGTTTCCATGTACATATTCAAAGGTGGTGTCACTGTGACTCGGTCAGTATGCCTTAATGAGTCCACCTTTACAGAAAGTTGAGTAATCTCTACCTGTCCCATTGTCCACTTTTCTGTAAGCTGATCTCACTCCATTGTAACCTATTGTAACTGGGAGGCCAAGTGGTATTTATCATCCTATATTTTTCTCTATAATCCACTACCTAGTTCCTCTCAAGGAAAATCATGTCTCTCTCTGCGGATACCTATAGCTAGAGAGCTATGACCTATTGTAGTTGTTTCTACAATGTAATTAGATCACCTACATGATGTGGAATTTACTCCCATCCCCCACCTCTGGGACTCTATGGTGGATTCTCCCTTACATCTCATCCACCTCCTCCTGGGATGTGTGGTGGACTAACAATGTGAACCTACTACAAAGGCTACTTTACATGGGCCTATGGAAGTACCTAAAGTAAAGGAACTTCTCACCCCACCTACATACCCATCTGAACCATCAGAATATGAACATGTACATGTGGGTAAGTAGGAATCTATCTAGGTACTCTTTGTGCCTTCCTGTGGCCCTGTCCCTATCTCTGATCTGGTCCCTATCCACCCCCATCATATCCATCCTCTCCATTGTCATCATCACTCTTATCCTCACTCTGACTATCTTATTGGGCCCCCCGTTGTCCTCTCCATCTATGAGAAGGCTACTTTGATGGTAGCCGCACTCCAGCATCCCATGCAGTATGTGGAATAGTGAGCCATCTAGGTAGAACTTTAACATACCATGTAGCATGGGCCGCTATAGCACCTAGTTCTCTGATCTGTTGAAGAGGATTCCATACTAGTGAAACCATCTTATCAAAGTTATTCCTATCCCTTTGAGTCCTAATCAAAGGGCTGATATCAAAATTCTCCTTAGCTCATCACCCATACCACATCTTTGGGTTGGGCACATCTTGTACTACCCCAAACTACCATTGTACTCTGTCAATTCTGTAATACTCCCTGATATATCCTTGAATTCCAATCATAAAATGATCAACCATATAAATACTGAGCTCCACTGCATCTTCAGGCCACTGATAATGTCTATATGGCATCCAAACAACCATCCTCAGCTGAAGATCATCCAAAGTATGGTGATAAAAATATGTATCCTCCATGTGTCCATGTACATCATCGCCCATGGGAGTCCAACCAAACACTAAAGGCTCATCCACATCCTGAGATCGTAATGCTCCTGTAGGACTACCAATAGCTATATGGTCCTAGGCTCATATCTATAGAAGTGTCACTGGACCTACTGTCTTCTGAAGGTAGTAGGTAATCAAATGAAGATCCTAGTATAGGTGCACAAGTATGCACTAACCCCAACAATAGTGACTCTCCTCTGAGTAGGCCCCAAATCATGGTAATAAAACCTAAAGGGAATGATGTGTCTCTCTTATCAGTAAGTAGGATGCCACTGACAAGAGCCATGAGATAAACCGACACACGATGTAACCTTAGATCAACAATATATTGATGCATATGTACTGTCATACCTCGTCAAGGTATCTCATCTACACCAAAGAGATCAATCAAGTTATCGATAAGTTATGTTACTCATACTCAATTAATCTCCCCATGATTAGGACTTGTAAGATCCTCTAAACATCCTCCAATGTAATAATCATCTCACTGAAAGGAAGCTTCAAGCACTGACTCTCACTGTGTCACCACTCAGCTAAATCTATAATAAGGTTGTGATCTACAGTGATGTGTGGCATCTGTGCCACATAGGTGAGACATGTCACATATAAATTAATGTCCAAATACTTCCTCTTGTGTTGCGAGAGGGTAGCATTGATTTTGGCCAATTGTCCATGTCACTTCAACACCTGCAACATGGGTAGTTGCCTCTACAAAATTGAATAAAACACTTGTTATATTTTATTTCTATCTCACATTGGCTAAACACTTAGCCTATTCATTACTATGTTCTTCTAAGACATTTTCCTAAGCTATTCTACATTCATCCAAAATAGTTCCCATTTTTCTTCTAAAGTATTCAAAAACATGTTCTTGATGCATGTGCACCCCTGGTGGCATATGCGCGTACAAAAACACATGTTCCCACCTTTTTATTCCTACACTCACATCTTGGTATGTGTGTGCATAATCATTTCTTCCCCTCTTTTCTAATACATAGACATCCCTTTTTGTGCGTGTGCACATGCACACTTACCTTAGCCTCCTCGGACACTTGTGCGCCCCTTTTAATGCATGCACATATGCACATCTACATTTTTGACACATGGGAATACGCGCACCTATTCCCCAGTGCATATGCGCACTCGATAGCATATGTGCACCCTGAATGCATGTGCATGGGTTATCACCCCTCTTAATGCTAATAAATGTAATTAAATGCTTGAATTTAAAAATACGGATAGGGTACTCACGTAAGGTCCATCGGTTGGCATCCAGACCTACTCTCGAATGGTGTCTACTCACCTCATATGCCTTTGAACTCGTGCCATCTCACCTTAGGGTCAAATAAAAAGTGAATAGTAAATCAGCAAAGGGTCACTATCAAATGAATTACTCATGATGATTTTACCCCCCCCTGAGAGGGGTATATGGTCATTTTGACCCGCCACGATGCATTCTTTCCCACCGTGATGGCCGAAATTTGTAATTAGACCACCATGATCACTTTGGCTTCTTCTATTACCCTTTGTGATAATTATTTTTATTAAATAATTATTTTGGACGCGTTTTCTTCCTGTTAGGGCATATTTTTCCTACATGATGCCTATTTCTTCTCCCTGGGGCATTCCTTGTGCTTTTAGGAAATCTTCCAATCCATTAATTCTTATGAATGATAAAAAAATATAAAATTTCAAAAATCATAATTTTTCAAAAAATCTAAAAATTACAAAAATTATAATTTTCCAAAAATTATAATTATGACAAAATTATCAAAAATCCAAAAAATCGTAAAACTTCAAAAATTCACAAAATTGGTAAAAATATCATACGTGGCTAAAATTTGTGTCACACACATGGTATTCATCTTATATCCTGCTGACGTTTTCATGTGTTTTAGAAGAAAACAACTCGCAAATCATCTGGATCTACAACCATTTACAAATCTAGACTACTTACTTCATTTGTACTCTGGGGCACAACAAGTTGCCTAGTATTGTGTCAGAGTGCACAATGCTTTCTCATTAGACCATGTGTCCTTCATCAATTCCCCTCGCATGTATCCTTTCTCGGGGCACCACTCTTAACCCTTTTCATTTATCATGAACATTTGGGAATGGAAGCTTGATAACAAAACATTTTTGTAACTATCTTAAACATTGTTGGTTTGAGTATGTGTGCTTGTACTTGTTTCCCTATTAGATCATCTTGTTTACTTCTTGTATTGCATTGCATTTTGTATGTTGCATGGAGTTGGTATTTTAGCAATGGATAATTATTTGTATTCTGTCTTTTCATTTCATTTTACACTTTTATCGTATCCTTATATTTTTAATGAGGACTGATGATGAAGACTCTTAGCAATGTCATGAAATAAATATTATTTTACGCAGTACTGGATCGTCGATATCTCAATATCCCTTCCTCATTAATTTTCTTCTATATTCCCTTTCTTCATTCTTCTCTATTATACTATTTCACTTAGGGCATCATGTCCCTCCTCATTCTTCTATTTTTTCCTTCTTCTTTTCGATTGTCAATTGACCTCTTCCATCACCTCATCAACACTTGGGGAGGCATCCTTCACTCTACTATTTTTTTTTCACTCCTTCAAAAATTTTAGTTGTTTGTGCTTGTCTACTTTCTTTGAAGTGGCGTAGCTTATGCCACCCCAAAGAGTGGAAAATGTAGACACCTATAGCTTGGTCAAAGAAATATTATTACTAACATTGTACTATCTATTCTACTCACTACAAATTGACAACACTTCATCAATTAGGCTCTTTTTCCTTAAATTCCTCTTAAATGACCATTATACGTTGATTACTCCTATTTTCTTGAAATTAACTAATATATCTTCTCATTGGCTAACTCCCACTTCCAACACTCCCAAAATCTATCAAAACCCCCTTCAGATGCTCCCAGTAAGCTTCCTAAGCCTACTTAGGACCCCTAATTAATCCCACAAGATTAATTAGCCTCTAAACCTAGTCAAATCTTGCTTTAACTTGCTAAAAGTGCTTTTAGGACTTACATTTTTTCCCACATGCATCAAAAACATCCCTTTCTTGAAATTATAAAACTATGAATAGACCTCTACCCCCTCACTTTTCTAAGAACACTTTCCTCCTTTTAGCATAGACTATAGGCAAATAGGATTTGATTATCTTCCATTACATATTCAAACTCAATCTTGGGTAAATGATGGGAACCATATGGTCTTGTAGCCATTAATGATGAGCCTTCACTCTCAAACCCTTGAGCATCAAATAATCAAATTTGATTTCTAGGATCTTCATAGGTTCATGTTTTGTAGCATTCAAAGAGTAGTATATACATATTTAGTTTGATGTTTTGCCAAAGTTATAATGCATGCATAGGAGTAGATCTTCTTTATCTCTTATCTTGATGGTTCATAGTTGAGTTAGTAAAGCTTTGAGGTTTATTTATTGTTCTAGCCTTATTTCTATAGCTTTTCCAATTTACACGTGTTCACAAAATTATCCAAGATTTTGACATATGGGGGAAATTTTTCAATGCCATGTGATGAGATTTTGGATTGTTTACAATTTTTCAAGCATATCAGCTCATATACCATCAATATGATTCCACATTTTTTCATACAAGTATTTCAAATCACTACCAATTACAATATATAAAAAATATATTCTCTCATTTATAGTTGATTTTTTTTTATACCTTGCTCCAAATGTTCTATTGAGGCACAAGATGGGAGGATACCAAAACTGGTTATGAAGTTTAGATTTAAACCTTCCAATGTCATTGGCCTAAATGCCTTCAAGGCCTTTTCAAAAAACTAATTTTGTGTATATCCTACAATCATAGCGTTCCATGAGATGACATATGGTGTGAGGTAATTCCAATATCCTTAAAGCCTAACCAAGAATACCATTTTTTGCATAACATGAAATCAATGCATTCGATGAGATCACATTTCTTTGATGTATTTTGTCAAGTATCCCATGTGTATTGAGTATGATTTCATGTATTATAAAATATGGTTCTCATTATTTATTTTTCATATTTTATTTTATTTTATTTAGTTCTTCTTTTCGAAGATAATTTTGACCTCTTCAATTATATTGGTCATTCCTTGCCTCTAGTGAACACCCTTGACACTTCATATGCCATCCACATCTTATCTCATTACCAATATCACATATTTATGTATAGGTCAATTGAAAGAGGTGCTATTATACACAATCCCATTGTAGACTCTTCTACATATCAATACAAAGAAAAACACTAAATTCTACTTCAATCCCTCAAAGTTTTGTCCTTTTAAGAGACCTTTCCATCATTTTCATTTTGTATTTGAATAGATAAAGGATCAAAATGATTTTCAAATAGTATAAAATCTGCACAGAAAATTTTCAATAGGTCTAAAAGGCACAATAAATAATCAATAAAACATATTTGAAACCTCTATCATATAGACAAAAGGTAATAAAGATAATATAAACCATGAAAAGTAATGTAGTTATGAGAGGCCAACTAATGAAATTATGCACATTTGTATCCTTATTTGAATAGGAAACATCATGATCTGATGTGTTGGTATCCAAATTGATTCTCCCTTGCAAGCTGAGCATCATCAAATATTTAACAAGAAGCCTAGAGATAGATAAATCATCATGTATGTCGTTTTGTACCCGGGGAGGTGATTCAACTAGCTCTTTGTCACTCAGATGTTGGAGAAATGGATAGAACCATTAAAAGGATTTGATATTTCCTCACTACTTTAGGTTTTTCCTTTCAACAAGGGTGAGAGGACCCATTTTGTAACCTCTGTTGGTGAAGGAGAATGAAGATATCCTTCTTTGCACAAATTTGAAAGGAAACCTTGAGAAAATATGATCAATGCACCACAATTTAACTCTCATGAGTTGTCACTTCTAAAGAATGGTGATATTTTCTAAACATGGTTAAGGTTACTAAAGACATTATGGAATCCTGATTGCTTCTACATATTTTGGCAGTAGAATTTATTCATTTGTGGATATACACGGAAAACTGAGGTAGTTCAGGTAGGATTCATTATTTTTTGAATAAATTTTGGTGGGAGATTAAGGAGGATAAACTTGATTTTTCCAGATCTTTGAGAACCTTCACAACATTTGGGAAACTAAATGACAGAATGCTTCAGTATAGCTAAAATATTCCTTCAACCAGAAGGTGTGCATCAATGGAGGCCCAGATTTTCATGGTTTCATACAATATCCAATAATTTAACATGAAGACTCGAGCTAAAGACTCAATTAAACATTAAAGACACTTGGTTCCTCATGCCTAAGATACACTCAAAGGCTTACAGACAATCTTTATACACAAAATGAAAGTAAAGTGATTTTAAAAAATTTATCTCATTACAAGATGAAGGCTCTTCTCATAATGAAATTGCAAATTCCACTAAACTATCATAGGGACAAAATCCATTGTGATTCAAAGGGATTTTAACACAAGATTGCAATAGGAACAAGAAAAACTACTTGCAGACATTCTGAAATAAAGTAGACACAAATTTTCCCAATATTAACACAGATTAATTCAAAGTTGATTAGATTCATCAGCAAGGGAAAGTTTCTTTGAATAGTCTCAGAGCTTGTCAATGGTTGTACACTTGTAACCAACTTGACATGATCAAATCTATAACTAAAGAGATTAACAGGTTTCTCAGATGGACTCTCAGGAAGATGGGCTTTCTAAAATTTTCTCATAAGAATTCAACCCCTAACCATTTACATGACTAAAGCATGCTTTTTATAACACTCATTTACATTAAATATTTTCCCCCAAGAAAATAATATTCGAGGAACCTTTTTTGTTACATGTTTGATCATGATCTTCAGAAAATGACGTTTAACAGACTTACAACAAAAAGTTGCCAGTTGTTCAAAAAGGTGAATCATTGCAAATATTTCCATCATTTTTTTAACTGGGGCACCCAGTCATCTCCTCTGGAAACACGTGTTTTTCATCCTTTGTGCCTGTAACCTCCATCATTTCATCCTTTTCCCATTCTTTCCTCTGTAACTTTGCTCTGCATCCAGCTTCTCTAGTAATTCACGTTTTTGCAAGTGCCCGAGCAATTCCAACTTCAAAATATCAACCTTTACATTCCTTGGACTCATAAATTGATCTCTAAATCCATTCAATTGCACTTTGCAAACAAAAATGACAAGGAATTTCATCAAAAAATGATGAAAAACAATGCGTATTCACATCTCCAGGAGTCTTGGAGAAAAAATAGCGGTAAAATTAGATGCAATGCACAACAACCATTGATTCTTCCCTTTCTCAACTTTAGATTAGAGTTTTCCATGTGTTTCCTTAGCACAACTGCAAAGGTGAAGTACAGAGGCAAGTTTCCAAACAAGTGCGGGCCTTCCACGTGCCCTGGGCCCAAGAAAATTACCTTTTGGCCTTTGAAAAGTCTCAGTATAAAAGGAGCTAGTGGAAGCCTCCACATGTCTCACTAGCACACTTTTGATATGGTTCCCAAAATCAAAGACCCTAAACAAGCATGGAATCACCACGTGTCTCAGCCTGACACAGTTGTTGAAAGAATTTTAGGGACCAACAAAAGGTGCCACATGCGAGGGTGTAAGAAACTTTCCTTGGCCGTTGAAAAGTCCAAGCAAGGGCAGAGTGAGTGGAAACTTCCACGTGTCTCACTGGCGTACTTTTGATATGGTGCCCAAAAGCGGAGACCCTAAACAAGCATGGGCTCACCATGTGCCTCAGTCTAGAAGACTTGTTTAAAATGTTTAAGGAATAGCGGAAGGTGCCACATGCCTAGGGTTTGAGAAAGTTTCATCGGCCATTGAAAATTCTAAGTATGGGAAGACCTAGCGGAAACCTCCACTTGTCCTCTTGTCACTTCTTCAAAAGTAAAGTACAGGGGTAGGTCCCAAACAGGTGCCGGCCCTCGACATGTCCCAGGCCTTGGAAAATTTCTTGAAACATTTAAGTATAGAGAGGAGCTAGCGGAAGCCTCCACATATCTCCTTGGCACAACTGCTAAGGTAAGACTCAAAGACAGATCCATAAATGAGTGTCGACCCTCCACGTGTCCATGGTTTGACAAAACTGCAAGGTAACCACATGAAAAAGGTGAATCTTTCAATGGAAGAGTCAGCGGAAACCTCCATGTGGACAAGACTTGAGTTGAAGCGGGCCTTAGAGTTTCAAAATTCCCTACCGAGCCACATTCAATAAAAAGGGACCGCGTTTCCATAGATGTTGGGAAAAAATTGACAGGGAAAACAAAACATGACTCTGGAAAATAGAAGGAAGGGGAAAACCCAAATTTACACCCAAGTTACAAATTATTTCACATATACAGAGGAACAAAAAAAAAAAATTGGACTTAAAGTGATCCTCACCTAAAGGAAAGGACTGATCATGGAAACCAAATGAAGGACAAAGCTTTCACACATCAATACGAGGAGATAGAAAATACGACAGAGCCCACAGATTGAATAATTTTAAGGACAAACAGGGCGAGATCAAATTGAGCACCAACATTGGCTCCGACTCAGGGATGGGCACTCCCAGCGAGTGCCACAAGAACAAATAGCAGACCAAGTGCCAAAAATAAACCATTGGGAAATGGATTCAAAGAACAAGCCTAGAGAGAAGAACAAAAATAACCAAATCCCCCAAGACAAATTGAGAAACCAACAAAAAATGGTCACCAGGGACTAGGACGAACCAAAACAGAAAAACACGAAAGCAAAATGAAACTAGAAGACTATACACTGTACAATGGTGAGCACCCTGATTCAGAGAAAATAATCAAGGAAAATTTTCAAGTGCCTGTCATTCTATATATGACCATGTTAAGCAGTTTTGATATGTCTTTAACAACTGGTCATATGATTGTTTTTCTTTTCCATCCAAGTTGCTATCTGACCACATTTTTTCAGGCTTATCCTTTGTGCCTGTGTCAAGTTTTTCAACATCTCTCGAGGCTTCATCAAACATCAAAATCCTAGGAAAATCAACCTACTCAGGATACCTGCATTGATCAATTTCATACTCCTTGAAAACAACATAGCTCACAGAGTTATCAATATCAATATCTGCATGCAATACTTCATAAGAAGCATTGTCGAGGTCCTCAATGAGATATAACATTTTCTTTTCACCAGGTAACTTCACAAGGCTTCCCTCAATTGGTATGGTGGCATAAGACATGTCCATTTGCACACTTCCACCCACACTAGTAGCCCATTTTCTTGATAACAACATTCCCCATTTGGCAGGGCAATCAACAATAACAACATCTAGCTTTAAGTTCTTGCCTGGGTAGGCTGAAAGTTGCACTATCAAACCCTTGACACATCCAACCACTAGCACCTCTCTGGAATCCATGGCAGTGCACTTCCCATAAGTTGTTGTTACTTTGAGATCCAACTCATTCATGACCTCAAGAGGCATAACATTGCATGATGCTCCAAAATCAAACATACAGTTGTGTAACAACTTATCCTTAATAATCAGAGTAGTGAAAAATGGATCCACCTTCAGCTGAGACTCAACCAAGGATGTTCCCAAATATACTTCAGGTGGCTCACCTAGTTCTTCTAGTACTTGGGGTTTTTCCAACTCTGCAATGGTAGGAGGAGTCTCAACATTGTTTACATTTTTACCTTGGGTGACCTTTTCTTCTTTAAATCCCAAATATTCAAAGGCCCTTGTTCTTATGCTCAGGAATTCTAAGCAATTCAACAATAGGAACGAAAATCTTGATCTGACTCAAGACTTGGGAAATTTCATAAGGAACATATTTGGGCAAGGCATCATTTGGAGGAAGACTGACAAACTCATCTGATGGTACATGATTTTTCATAGTTTGAGCATGGGGAGGAACACAAGTTTTATTTGGGGTGACAAAGCCTTTGCCAGATGCATCTTTATTAGGGGTTTCCTTAGGGATACTGGTAAGCACTAGAATTTTTTGTTTGGCCTGAGGCCCTACCCCTTTGACAACTTTACTCCTAGTATTATATTCTTTTTCATGGCCAACCACAACATTCATTAACAACTTCCTATCCTCCTTTGAAGGAATTCCTCCATCATACTTTTTAATCATTAATGCCCTTAAGTACTCAAAATCATTATTAGGCAACTCAAAAGCTTGTACCATATCAATTTCAAAAGTATGAGTGGGAGGAAGAGGTAATACCCGGTGAATGCAATCCTAGAATTTTTCAACAGTTCTGGCACTCATCAACTCAGTTAAGGTTTCTCCCTGCTATGAACTTGTAGAGAAATCCATCATGCATGCATCATCATCTATCTCATCATCATCAATTTCTTCCTTAACTCCCTTTTCAACATCACATGGAGCATGTGGCAAGAAACAACTATCACACCACTCAATTTCATGAGCTTCATCAACAACAACTCTGGCAGCTAAAGGATCATGCACCAATTTGTTTTCCCTGGGTTGGGGCTATCTATTTCCTGATCCCATGGGTCCTTTGCCTCTGTCATCAGATCTCTGATCACCCTAGGATGATTTGCAAATATTTCTTGACCTTGTGGCTTGTGCTGATCATGGGAACCTTGTCCAATCCCCTTCTCTACTCTGGCCAGTTTATAGGATATTTCCTTAACAGCTCCAGCCAAATTTTTTTACAACCTCCTCCAGATCCACAGACTTACTTGACTGAGGCTTCTCTGGATTGATCAATCTTGATGCCTTCTCTCTTAGGAGGTTTACCAATTTCTTTGATATTGTTTTCAATCTGCAAAGCCATGGTGAAGGCCTACCTCAATGTTGTTGGGTTCTTATCCCTCAAATAATAGGCAACCTTCTTATCAAAAGCATCAGAGTATTTTATTAAACAAGAAACATCACTTGGCCTCAGGATCACAGGTAGCCTATTCAGGGTCTTATTGAACCTTGTATTGAAGTCATGAACAGATTCATTAGGATTCTTCTTAATATTTTCAAATTATGATAAAAGAAACCTAGGGTCTATTTTATCTCCATACTGCAATCTAAAAGCATTCTTCATTTCTGTCCATGAATCAATGGAGTTGTCTGGAAAATATTTATACCAGTCCCGTGCATCCTCCTCTAGAGTATGAATAAAAAATTTTATGTACACATCCTCAAATTCAATCTCAAAGTCTTCCATCATATTGACAAAAATATTTAAGTGTTGATCACCAGTAATAGCATTATTTCCTTGAAATTTAGGCAGTCTATTTCTAACATCTTGGGGCACAACATTTGGATATCCAGCCATACCTCTGAAATATATAGGACTGAAAGTGTTCACAACAAACAAAGGTCTGGGTGGGGGTTGGGCCATATTGTTTTGGGGAGGTGATCTTATAGAGAAAAAAAATGATGAGGAGTGAGGGGTCTGTGGGGCACAGGAATGTAATTCTCAGAATGAATGTTCTCTAAAAACTCTGTTTCTTGGAAGATCCTATCAACTTTGGAAAACATAGGGACAGAATGAGACACAAACTTTTCAAATAAAAATGAAGGACCCTCTCCAGTTGGAGAATTCAGATCTACAAAAAGACTACCTGATTCAGAAGCACTTGAGGAAGTATGGCAATCTTCAATGACAGGTTGATCAGTTTCCACAATTGATAACTCTTTTCTTGATTTCTGATCTCCAACAACTTTCTAGATTCTTCTTCCTTCAAAATTTTTCTTTCCCAATTCTAGAAACAACCTTCTAGCAGGGTCTTTAATGAAGAAATATCTTCTTCCTTCTAGCTTTGCAAAGATTAGTGATAAATTTCAATTGACAGAGGTTAAGACACTGGCATTTATCAAAAATTAATTCAACACGGAGTTGCCACTAAGGATTTTCACCTTAGTTGTGAAAATGCACTAAAATTGATCTGTCAAATGTCTATCAACACTAAATTCATGCAAAGCTTCATAGATCTAACCTTCCTTTACCCGTATTTAACATTGATGATGTAAACTTAGTGCAAAAAACCAACAAAAAGTAGAAATATTGCACGCAGAACTTGTAACTTGCACAAATCTTACAGATCTCAACAAAGGATGACGTTTAAACAACATATTTGCACTTAGATCATGTAAGAAACATTACCAGGGCCAAATATAAGAATGCCTTTGAAGATCCCCGGTAATGGTGCCAAAAGTGTTGTTGCCACACAAATAAGTCCCGGAGTTCAAATAATCCCTGGCAAAAAAATCAAATCCCTGACAACAACGTAAAAATGGTGTTTTTGATGCTCAAATAGTCCCTGGTAATGAAAATTAGATCCCTAAAAATGGCACCAAAATGGTGTTGTTGCTGCACAAATAGGTCCCGGAGCTCAAATTATCCCTGGAAACATCACCAAAAGTGTTGGTATCTAAATTGATTCTCCCTTGCAAGTTGAGCAGCATCAAAGATTTAACAAGAAGCCTAGAGACAGATAAATCATCATGTATGTCATTTTGTAGCCGGGGAGGTGATTCAGCTAGCTCTTTGTCAGTTATATGTTGGAGAAATGGATAGAACCATTAAAAGGATTTGATCTTTCCTCACTACTTTAGGTCGTGCCTTTCGATCAGGGTGAGAGGAACTGTTTTGTAACCTCTGTTGGTGAAGGAGAATGAAGATATCCTTCTTTGCACAAATTTGAAAGGAAACCTTGAGAAAATATGATCAATGCACCACAATTTAACTCTCACGAGTTGTCACTTCTAAAGAATGGTGATATTTTCTAAACAGGGTTAAGGTTACTAAAGACATTATGGAATCCTGATTGCTTCTGCATATTTTGGCAGTAGAATTTATTCATTTGTGGACATACAAGGCAAACAGGGGTAGTTTAGGTAGGATTCATATTTTTTTGAATAAATTTTGGTGGGAGATTAAGGAGGATAAACTTGATTTTGCCAGATCTTTGAGAACCTTCACAACATTTGGAAAACTAAATGAAAGAATGCTTCAGAATAGCTAAAATATTCCTTCAACCAGAAGGTGTGCATCAATGGAGGCCCAGATTTGCATGGTTTCACACAATCTCCAAGAATTTAACATGAAGGATTGAGCTAAAGACTCAATTAAACATTAAAGACCCTGGTTCCTCACGCCTAAGATACACT
Source organism: Taxus chinensis (assembly GCA_019776745.2). Lineage (NCBI taxonomy): Eukaryota > Viridiplantae > Streptophyta > Pinopsida > Cupressales > Taxaceae > Taxus > Taxus chinensis. The sequence continues at coordinate 134,194,437 of CM034151.1, forward strand.
CAAAGGCTTACAAACAATCTTTATCAACAAAATGATAGTAAAGTGATTTTAAATTGTTTATCTCATTACAGATGAAGGCTCTTCTCATAATGAAATTGAAAATGCCACTAAACTATCACAGGGATGAGATCCTATGTGATTTGGAGGGATTTTAACACAAGATTGCAATAGGAACAAGAAAAAATACTTGTAGACATTCTGAAATAAAGCAGACACAAATTTTCCCAAGATTAACATGGATTAATTCGAAGTTGATTAGATTCATCAACAGGGGAAAGTTTCTTTAAACAGTCTCAGAGCAAGTCAATGGTTGTACACTTGCAACCAACTTGACATGATCAAATCTAAAACATAAGAGATTAACAAGTTTCTTAGATGGTCTCTCAGGAATATGGACTTTCTCAAATTTTCTCATAAGAATTCAACCCCCGACCATTCACATGACTAAATCATGATTTTTATAACACTTATTTACATCAAATATTTCCCCTATTCGGTCATGATTTTCAAAAAATTACGTTTAACAAGTTTGCAACAAAAAATTGTGAGTTGTTCAAAAAGGTGAATCATTGTAAATATTTCCATTATTGTTTTAACCAGTGCTCCCAGTCATTTCCTCTACCCACACATTTTTCATCCTTTGCGCCTATAACCTCCATCATTTCATCCTTTTCCCATTATTTCCTCTTTAACTTTGCTCTGCATCCATCTTCTCTGGTAATTCACATTTTTGCAAGTTCTCGAGCAATTCCAACTTCAAAATATCAACCTTTACATTCCTTAGACTCACAAATTAAGATCTAAATCCATTTAATTGCACTTTGCAGACAAAAATGACAAGGAATTTCATCAAAAAATGATGAAAAACAATGCGTATTCGCATCTCCATGAGTCTTGGAGAAAAAATGGGAGAAAAATCAGATGCAATGCACAACAACTGTTGATTCTTCCCTTTCTCAACTTTATATTAGAGTCTTCCACGTGTTTCCTTGGCGAAACTACAAAGGTGAAGTACAAAAGCAAGTTTCCAAACAAGCGCGGGCCTTCCATGTTCCCTGGGCCCAAGAAAATTGCCTTTTGGCCTTTGAAAAGTCTCAGTATAAAAGGAGATAATGAAATCCTCCACATGTCTCACTGGCGCACTTTTGATATGGTGCCCAAAAGTGGAGACCCTAAACAAGCGCGGGCTCACCATGTGTCTCAGCCTAGAAAAGTTGTTAAAAGAATTTTAGGGACCAGCGGAAGGTGCCACGTGCCTAGGGTTTGAGAAAGTTTCCTCAGCCATTGAAAATTCCAAGCAAGGGAAGAGTGAGTGGAAAATTTCATGTGTCTCACTAGCGCACTTTTTATATGGTTCCCAAAAGTAGAGACCCTAAACAAGCGCGAGCTTACCATGTGTCTCAGTCTGGTAGAGTTGTTGAAAACATTTAAGGACCAGTGGAAGGCACCACATGCCTAGGTTCCGAGAAAGTTTCATCGACCGTTGAAAAGTCTAAGTATGGGAAGACCCATAATAAACCTCCACGTGTCCTCCTAGTGCTTCTTCAAAAGTAAAGTACAGGGGCAGGTCCCAAACAAGTGTGGGCCCTCCACGTGTCCCAAGCCTTGGAAAGTTTCTTTAAAATTTTAAGTATAGAGAGGAGCCAACGGAATCCTCCACGTGTCTCCCTGACGCAACTAGTAAGGTAAGACTTAGAGGTGGATCCTCAAATGAGCATCAGCCCTCCACATGTCCATGGTCCGACAAAGATGCACAGGCCACATGAAAAAAATGTCTAAGTATGGGCAGGGCTAGCGGAATCCTCCACATGGACAAGACTTGAGTTGAAGCGGGCCTTAGAGTTTCAAAATTCCCTACCGAGCCACATCCAATCAGAAAGGACCACATTTCCATAGATGTTGGGACAAAAATTGACAGGGAAAAAAAACATGACTATGGAAAAACAAAAGGAAGGGGAAAAACCTGAATTTATGCTCAAGTTAAAAATTCTTTCACATGAACAGAGGAACACAAAAAAAATTATGGACTTACAGTGATCCTCAACCAAAGGAAAGGAATGATCATGGAAACCAAATGAAGGACAGATATTTCACGCATCAATATGGGGAGATAGAGAATACGACAGAGCCCGAAGATTGAAGAATTTCAAGGACAGACGAGGCGAGAACAAATTGAGCACCAACATGATGTATCAATATAATGTCTAATAGTTGCGACCTTCAAAACACACATACTAGCATTAAAATACCAAAACACGAAACATGACAGTTAAATACTACCCAAGTAGAAATATCACAATTTATGTTCCATCATTTCAAAAAAATAAAATGGTCATGTAGATATTATTGGTAATATTTTGTAAATCAATCTACAAACATAGGATGACACTATAACTAAGTGTGTCATGTCAAACATATAGTGATAAATAAGGGTAAATTATTTTGATGTGGAAGGAGTACAAATTGGATCCAAAATAATATCTAAACGAAAATAGTGATCATCCAATTGTGCCCAGAATAACTAGTAATTAAACTAGTATGCATGTAAGTGAGATTGATGACAAAATATGCACTAATTTTTTTTGAATCAAATTATTAATCTTGTTGGTCTTCCTTTTTGAATACATACAATAAATTAATATAATAACACAATGCAAATAGTACTTCTATTGGAAAAAATTCACCCCATTATTGCTTCATAACAATCAAACAATAAACAAATATAATATAGCCATTACAACAAGACTTGTCCCAAATTGTATGACAAGTAAAAGAATAATTATAGTAAATATAACTCCTAAAAGAAATAAATTAAACTAAATATGACTAAAAATAAACTCAATATTACAAGTATCATCCATTAATAGTATATGGCCAACATATAAGAAGCCAATATCAGTTTAAGTCACACATACACACATATCATGTATCCTAGTCAACCTAGGTTACCCAACCTCCCATAATAATATAAATTTATCAAGATAAGACTAAATATATTCATTTAAACATATAAATAGTTCCCCGCCTCTTGGGGATGAATGGATAATGATTTTAACTCATTTAGTGTACATCTAAGCAATTGTACTTTAACTGGAACTTCTAGTCTAAAAATATATTTCTAAAAATAAAATTTTACACTTAACCAAAAAACTCCTAAACTTAAAAAACACAAATAAAATATTCTAATCAATAACTAATTAGTTTCCATATTGGCACTATAAATAACATTCCCCCTTTGATGCAAAGAGTAGAAATGCCTATCATCTCCTCAATTCTTCCATGAACTTGTTGAAATAAAACCTTGGTGTAAATATTAGTAAGATGATCTTCACTTATCATGTACTCAATAAAAAACTTATTATAATTTACCATGTCTCTAATAAAATGATGTTTGAATTCTATATATTTGGTTCTAGCATAGAAAATTGAATTCTTGAGCAATTGTTTTACCTCAATGTTATCACAAAATATGTGTAGGGTCATGTTGAGTCTCTTTAAAATAAACTAAAATTATTCTCAACCACAAACATTTTTGTGAAATAATATACAAGAGCTAGATATTCATCTTTAGTAGAGGATAAATAAATTGTAACTTACTTTTTTTATGACCAAGAAACCAACCCACTCTCAATGTGAAGCAATAACTAGAAGTAGACTTCTTATCATCAAGAGAGCCTCCCCAATATGAATATATGTGTATAATTAGACATAATGAAATTTAGGGTATTAAAATTATACCATGATTATAAATACCTTTTACTTATATAAAAACTATTTTCACTAAGTTTGCAAATGCTTCAGTTATGGATTGTCTATAAATCTATAAACTAGTGAAACCCTATAACTAATATCAAGTCTTGGCACAATGCCATACATCAAACCTCCCACCATTATTATATAATTATTTTCATAAATTAAAGTACTTCCATCCTCCCTCATAATATTTTCTCCACTTGTAATTGGAGTGTTTACAGGTTTACAATCTTGAAAATTGTACTTTTGTAATTGTCCCAAACATACTTAGCTCAAAAGATGAATAATTCATTTTTATTTTGATGGAATACCATGCTAGGAAATCACTTCTTAATACCAATATCATTCATTTAATATTATCATTTCATAGCTTTCTTGAATATTTGCAACAGTAAATATCAAGTCATCTACATAGACAAGTATTAACTCTTTTAAACCCAATACTTGTATGTAAAGAGTTTGTTAATTTTGAATTCTTAAAAATCCTTGATAAAAAGACTAGATATCAATTCTTGAGTACCAATACCTTGTATATTTCTTCAGCCCATAAATATCCTTCTTTAACTTATATAACAATAATTATTTACCCTTTACCTCAAAACCTTATGGTTGCCCCTCATATATTTCTTCTTCAATCACTCCAGTTAGGAATGCATTGTTTACATCCATTTGATGGATTTTCCATCCTTTATGGGAAACCAAAAAAAAATATTAGTATTTTATTATCTCAAATAGCCATATGTGTAGAAATTTCCTCATTTTCTACCCCATATATTTGAGCAAATCCTTTTGTCACTAATCTAGTTTTTAGAATGTCAATTGTACCGTCATTTTTCACTTTGGTCTTGTATACCCACATTGTTATAATACCATATTATAAAATTTAGGATGAATAAGATTCTATGTATAATTCCTATCAATCCAATCCATCTCAATTTTCATAGCACTAACCCATTCTTTCATTAGACTAGCTTTTGCATAACTTATAAATTCACTAGCCATATTTGACAAGGTAAACATCATATTTTCATCATAAGAAGCATAAAATAAATTACCTTCATGATATTATAGATTTGTAAACATCCTCTCATAATTCTTATCCAACATTTTATTTTATGGACATGGATTGAAAAAATGCTTGTGTTTATTGGGTATTGATGTAAATGGATGACTAGCCTCTTGGGAAGAGCTGGTATTGTTTCTTATTGAACTAGAAACATTTGTAAGACTTTATAAGCCCTCAAAATATTCTTAAAGAGGCTACCACCTTAACTCATGACTTTTTTAGAAATATTATCATGATCAACATAAATTTCATTTTAAAAAAATAGCAATCCTTATAAACAATTGTGATTTTACTAACAGGATTATAAAACTTGTACACCTTAATTTCATCACTATATCCTTTGAAGATGTGTGACACACTATTATGATATAATTTATTTTAAAATAATTAGGAAAATTAATAAAATTTAAACAATTAAATACCTTTAGATGATCTACATCTGGTTTTCTACATGTAGTCACTAAATCATGCACTTACTATGTACATCTAGCCTCTAAATACTTCATTTATATGCATGATCCCTAAGCAAGAGAACTAGTCATTATCAACCCTTTTAATTTGCTTTGACATTGCTTTAATATTTTTCATCCTTATTTTTTATTTTTTTTAACCCATTTTGCTAGGATCCACCGCTTCTGTCATAATGAGATGATTTTAAATGCTATCAAGAAGTGGTTGGGGCAGATTCTGGATTTCCTCTCTCTTCCCTCTCTCATTTCTTGATATATATTGTAAAGAAGAGCTCCTTTAAGGGGTCAGACATTCTTGTTTTGCATCCTCCCTTCTTCCCTCACTTGCAAGAGAAATTGTGGAGCTTTCAAACCTCCCATATGGGTTGTAATGTCAGTCTTTTTTGCCTCTTGGCCACTTCAATGTACTGTATCGACTCTTGAGCAATAATATATGTTTTGTGATTGACTCTCGAACCTCTCATGTATTCATTGCTGTCATTTTGATCTCTTATCGCAGTTTGGTTACCTGTGCATGGTGTTTGTATTACATCTATTTGGTCTGTGTTAAATTTGCAAAATGAGTTTCTAACATTCCTCAGTGCATCACCTTTGTAGTTTAGGTTTTTTTCTATGCATTTTCTTACTCTGTCTCCTTGGCAAGCTAGATTAGGTTTTAGCAAACCCTCTGCATTTTTATGTGTGCATCTGAACAGAGGAATAGGAACCAGCCTTCTCTGGAGAATCTTTTCTCATATTTACAAGTCCCACGCTTGGAGAAAGGATTCCATGTTGTGCAATCACACTAGATGCCTGAACATCAACCTAGAAGCCTGATTTGCATCCAGGGGTGCTGTGAGTCTGCAACAACACCACCTTCTAGACCTTTCACTCAATCAACAAGGGTTCTCAGGCCAATTAGAATGGCACAACAAAACCCTTATGTCAACTTCACTAGCAGCAGCCAACTTGCTCTCAATGCACAAAATCCAGTTCCAGTTGCAGCATTAAAGAACATTCCATATTTCACTAGAGAAAATCAGACCACTCCTGGTGATCATGTCAAAGACATTGCTAATGTTTGTGCAATTCATGAGATTGTTGAGATGTAGATTACTGTCAAATTGTTGGCATCTTCATTAAAAGGGAAAGCATTGCAATGGTTTAGAAGCCTTGGGGCTAGTTTTATACAAAATTAGAATCAGTTGTGCATAGCTCTACATGAGCAATTTGGAGAAAAGGGAGATAACTTGTCTCTTTTGAAACAACTGACAACCATCAAGAGAGCTCCCAATGAGCAGTTGACAGACTTCAACTTTAAATTTCAAAGGACTTGGGATAGAATTCTAGTGGCAGTAAGGCCAACAGCTGAAGGTTATTTCTTATACTATCTTAAAGCTTTAAATTTTGATATTTCTATGTTAATTCAATCCATGGGAGGTACAACTATACCTTATGCTTATAGCATTGCCATTAGAGCTGAAAATTGTCTGATTCAAGCTAGTAAGCTAGCTCATAGGCCTCCCATGCCCTTGTATCCAAATTTAGAAAATCCAAGCACTAGTCAAGCACCTACTATAGCTCCTATCCCCACTCCTATAAATTAGAGTTCAAATGAAACTTCTACTTCATCCTCTAGTGCTTCAAATGAACTTCAAGAAGTCATGAAACAATTGCAAAATTTGGGCAATGAGCTGGTTACACTCAAGAGGCAGCAGGCTCAAGGTTTTAGACCTTCTTATCAGTCTCAAGCTCAGCCTAATAGGAAACCATATCAGCCTAATAGGCCACCCAATCCATCTGTAAATCAAAATCAAGTAAGGCCTCCTACCAATAGACCATTTCAGCTCTATAATCCCAATGTTGCATCTGCCTCTAAAGCCTTAGTGCCAGTGTAAAATAATGTAGCACAAGAGTATGATTTGGTGTTTCCCATGCAATGAACCTCACAACTAGTCTATGTGCTTCAATGGTGCCTTGAATCAATATTTGATGGTGACAACTACTGGTGTAGAGGGTGAGGTGAGCTAGGAAACAAACCAACAACAAGGAACATCCCAGCAAAATGTAACTCCAAATGAGACTACACTAGTGAATTGGCAGGTTAAGGATTTTTTTGGTATGAATCAAGTAATGTCTCAAAGTGTAGCAGCCAATACAAGGTCAAAAAAGAGAAATATTGGTGAAAGGTATTCATTAACTCCAGGTGATCCACAACCTTCCATCACTCCACAAAGTGTTGGCAAGAAAAATGCAGTTCCAAACATGTAAGGATAGCCATAGCCACCTTCTAGACCAATTCAAATGCCAGTTTTTTCTGCCCATGTGCAAGAAAAGAATGTGAAGACCAAGGGGAAGCAAAGGTATGTTTCATCCCCATTTAGCATCATTGATCAAATGAAGAAGACAAATGTGAATATATCTATGTGGGAATCATTATCCATTCCAGGCCAAAGAGATCTCCTACAAGCTTCCATGAAGAATTGGTCAACTTCAAATCAGCAAGTTCATATGCAAGAGAAGGTTCTCAAAAATGCTACTCATCCTGAAGCGAATCATGGAGGACAGCAAGGTAAAGTTTTGAAACCCCCCCCATTCTATGTTTCATTGATCATTGGAGATAAACTAGTACTCAATTGCATGATTGATTCTCGGGTAAGTAGTTCTGTAATGCCCAAGAAAATAGCTAATCGGTTAGGCCTATAATAATAAGTCATATCCAAAGGGGTGGTGCAACTGGATGGGACAACAGTAACAACAGTGGGAGTGATCAAATATTTGAACCTTACTTTACATGCATGTCCCAATGCTACCATTTTACAAGATGTGTCAGTAATATATTTGCCACCGCTCTTTGCCTTATGCTTGTTAAGGGATTTCACAACTAGAATTGGGGGCTATTTATATATTGATTGGTCACACATATTGTTTAGAACTAGATATGGAACTAAGGCCACAATCAGATCTGAGCCTATTGCAAAATTTCAAATTGAGCCTCATACTCCAAGCCCAATCACTGCCAACTGTTCAGCATTTGATCAAAAGGATTATCCAAGCACAAATGAAGCTGACACCAAAGTTGGAAACATCCCAGATTTAACTCTTGATGAATGGGAAAGCAAGGTGCATGCTTTTGATTCCTACCAAGAAATAGAAGAATCTGAGCTAGGATTCTATTGCATACATGAAGAAAATCAGCCTATTCCTAACATCACCAAGCCAGACCATAAATATGACAATGAGGTATGGCAGTTGTTCTTTGATGGATCAAGAAGTAGACAAGGTGCAAAAGGGGGAGCCATGCTTGTTTCACCTCAAGGCATTAAATATTATTCAACTCTTAGATTTTAGTTTGCATGTTCTAACAACACTGCTGAATATGAAGCCTTATTACAAGGATTGCATTGGTCAATCAAAAGAGGTATCAAAAACTTACAAGTCTTTGGTGACAGTGAGCTGATTGTCAATCAAGTTAGAGGGTAGCATGCTACCAAGAATGATCTGCTCAAGTGTTACAAAAATAGGGTTTGGGACCTCATTGAGGATTTTCAGGGCTTTAACATCAATTCCATCCCTAGGAAATAAAACCAAGCTGCTGACAGGCTTGCAGCAGTTGGGGAAGTCTTTGATGTTGTTGAAAGCATCAAGGAAGACAAAGTACAACTAAGCATTCATGTGATTATGAGGCCATCAGTTCCAGACAATAATGTAAGTTGGCAAGTGTTTGAAAATGATCAACAAATCATCAATTTCTTGCAAGAAGAAGCTGAGTTCTCAGCCAAAAATCAAGAAAAGTTGGAACAGCAGTATGGTGATCAAGTAGTATAGCTAAGAACCAACAAATTGCCAAAGGGACTTGTCACTTAGAGTCCATTTTTAATCCAAATGATCGATTTAGGAAGGAGAAGGAAAATATCCAAGTCAAGGGAGAAGATTTAGTGCCCATCTTGGTTGGAGAAGGCAAGTCACTTCAAATTGGTAAAGTAGCAATCGAGCAAGAAAGGTATGAGTTCATGTAACTTTTCCAAGAGTTCCCGGACATATTTTCTTAGATTTATGAAGACTTGAAAGGTTTCAATCCGAAGCTATCTCAACACACTATTGAATTGTATCCAAGTGCTAAGCCCATCAGGCAAAAACAAAGGCTAGTCAATCCACATATGGAGCCTCTTAAGAAGAAGGAATTAAACAAGTTAATAGAGGAAAACATCATATTTCCCATCAAGCATTCTAGTTGGGTAGCAAACTTGGTTCTAATTAGAAAGAAGAGTGGAGAAATCAGATTGTGTGTAGACTTCAGAGATTTGAATAGAGCATCTCTCAAGGATCATTACCCACTTCCTTCTATGGAGCAGATTTTACAAGTTGTTGTTGGCTCTAAGAGATTTTCATTTCTAGATGGTTATTTAGGTTACAATCAGAGTATAGTCAAGGGGGATGATCAATTCAAGACAACTTTCACCATAAAATGGGGGACTTATGCATATAGAAAAATGTCATTTGGGCTATCCAACACTGGAGCTACCTTCTAAAGGGCAATGGATATGGCGTTCAAGGGATTAATCAACAAGATAGTGCTGGTATATTTAGATGATATCACTATTTTTTCTAAAAATACAGCAGATCATCTCTTTCATTTGAGACAAGTGTTCTAACGATGTAGAAGATTTGGGGTATCCTTAAATCCCAAAAAATGTATTTTTCTAGCTCATGAAGGAAATATCCTTGGCCACATTGTTTCCAAAAAAGGACTAGTAATTGATCTAGAGAGGGTTGAAGCCATAAAATCACTACCATTACCAAGTCATAAGAAATCCCTCCAAAGTTTCTTGGGAAGGATCAATTTTGTTTGGAGGTTTGTGCCATATTTTATAGCCCTTGTCAAGCCAATAACTATGATGTTGAAGAAAAACATGGATTTCAAATGGATAGCTGAAGGTAAGGAAAGTTTTGAGGCAATTAAAGAAGCATTCTCACAAGCTCCAACTCTCATTAATCCATATGTCTCCAAGGATTTTATCCTTTATGCATTTGGAGGTGATGATATAATTTCTACAATTTTAGTACACCAGAACAAAGAAAATGTAGAGAAGCCAATTGCTTTCTTTAGCCAAATCCTGGAGGACTATGAGGTGAGGTATTCTTTCATTGAGAAGCAAGTTCTTTTAGTGATTAGGATCTTGAAGAAATTTAAGCATCTAGTTTCAAACAACAAGGTTCAACTGCTGGTTTCTCATGTGGGAGTTAAAGACTTCCTCCTCAACAAGGACCTAAATGAAAAGTGTGCAGGGTGGATTACTCGTGTCATGGAGTATGAAATTGATATCAAAGCCACCAAGTTGGTCTGAGGAAAATGATTATCTGAATATCTCGTCTTAAGAAAATCAATGGAAGCATGTAATGAAAAGGATGTTGTTTTGGCATTGCAAGACAACCAAGAACAAGGAAATGTTCAAGAAGATAATAATGGTGTCCTCACTCCTTGCTAGACCCAAGATATAATGCACTTCCTACACACAGACCTATGCCCTCCAGAGATTAACAAAACCAAGAGAAGACACTTCATATTGCAGGTTGTCCCATATGCGCTTGTTGATGGTGTTTTGTTGAAGAAATATGTAAATGGAGTGTTGCTGAGATGCATTGGAACAAATCAGATTGATAGAACACTGGAAGAGTTCCATGGTGGATGAGTTGGGATTCATTTTTCTCCAAGAGTGACAGCCCTCAAGATCATGAGGCTGGCTATTATTGGCTCAAGGTATTTGGTGATTGTTATGCATGGATCAAGAGGTGCAAGAGTTGTGCTTTCTTCACAGGTAAGGAGAAATTAGTTGCCCTTCCATTACACCCAATCTCAGTTGACCAGCCATTCATTCAATGGGGTTTGGACTTCATTAGAGTCATTAACCCAAACTCAAGCCAAGGGCACAAGTGGATCCTAAAAGCCACAGATTACTTCACCAAATGGACTGAAGTAGTGGCACTTAAGGAAGCAAATGAATCTAGCATTCTAGACTTCTATGAAGGGATAGTAACCAGATTTGGTATACCTGCCACTATGATATTAGATAATGCTTTAGCATTCATAGGATCAAAGGTGACTGAAAGGGATGTTAAAAATGGGATTTATCTAAGCACTTCATCAAATTATTACCCTCAAGGTAATGGCCAAGCTGAGTCTACAAACAAGAACTTGTTAAGGATCATCAAGAGGACTCTTGATGAAAATCAGAGGACTTGGCATACTAAATTAAAATCAGCCTTATGGGTTGATAGAATAACTCCCAAGAGATCCACATGTAATTCTCCATTCAAGCTTATTTATGGAAGAGAGGCAATTTTGCCCATGTCACTTGATTTACCAACATTGGAACTCATGAAGCAATTGGAATTGTTGGAGTTTGAACCCATGGAGGTTAGATATACAGAATTGATGGAGCTCCAAGAGATTAGAGAGCATGCATCCCAAGCAATGGAGAAGGATCAAGCCTTGATCAAGAAGAATTTTGATAGGAAAGCTGAGGGTAGAACCTTCCAAGTTGGATATCTAGTGTTGAAATGGGATGCAGAATGAAAAAAGCTAGGAAGCAATTAAAAGTTTGATTCCATTTGGAGTGACCCCTACATGGTCACAAAGTGTAAGAACAATAATGCCTTCCAATTTTCTACATTAGATGGTGAAGAACTACAGATTCTAGTTAATGGAATCCATCTAAATCATTGCTACTAGAAGGAATTTCTCCACCTTGTACATATTAGCTTAGGTTTTCATTCCTCCAAGTGCTTGTGCACATTGTTTTGTTGTAGCTTGGTTTTTACTTTCCCTAAGTGCTTTGGCGCAAGCTTGTTGTCCCAAACATGTAGTTTTACAAGCCATGTTCTAGATCAGGTGATGATTCTACTCTCATAGTTTTCCTCCTTGTAATTTTTTAATCAGTTGGGGTACCAAGTAGATAATTTTATGACTCCATGCCCAATGGATAGCTTCAAGCAACTAGTAACTTCATCTAGCAGGCAGATGACCCATCTGAGTCGCCAAAATTGTTACCCAAAATAAGCCCTTGCTTATTTTTTTGGCTAACTCCCTTCATTCCTTCCTTCCTTGTGTCTCAATCAGAATTTTTATTTTTCATGCACTCAAATTTTTCTAGAAATGGTTTCATTGGATAGAGAATCTTCTCAGCTTTCCAGAAAGGTAAAATGTTGCCTCTAACTCGTTGTATTTTTCAAGTTATGGCTCGGTGGAGTTTTGGAGGGAAATTTTCCCATGGGAGGCCCGCAAACCAATTAAAACATGCCACATGGCATCAAGTCAGTGGAAGGTGGAGCCTTTTGGGGAATTTTTCCCAAAGGTCAAAAAGAGGGAAAATTTCAAACTTTCGGCCCGCCAAAACTCAATTTTGCCCTAGTTTTGCCCTAAATATTTAGAAGGGCATAACTTTTAATCTAGAGCTCAGATTTCTATGTTCTTGGTGGCGTTGGGAAGCTAGTGAAATTCTCTACATGATGGAGGATTCGATTTTGTGTTTTGGTGGGGTTTGGAGAAATAAAATTAAAAAATCCTCTGGCACGGGAAACAAAGCAGAACTGACATTTCAACCACGATTTTGATGAAGTATGGCTCGCATTCTCTCCCAGCATGGTTAGAAATCTTGGGAAATGAACTTTTGAGGTTACCCATGCTATGTTAATACAATTTGGTTAGTGGTTGAAGCATCCTTTCACATTTCCCACGTTTTCTCCTTCCTGGGCCTGAATTTTGATGGTTAAAAGCTAGATTTGGCTCATTTTGTAAGGGTTGGACATTTTATGTTTTGCAGGCTCCCTCTTTCACCTTGAAAAAGTGATTTTGTGGAATATCATACCTCTTCCAATACTGCAACATGTTTTCTGCCTCTTTGCTATTGTAATGCATGTATTTTTGACATTGGAGATGACAATGCAAGCTCTATGAATGAGTTTCAGTTTTCTATTTGTGTTGTTTGCTTCATTGTTGATATTTCATTACATTTTATCAGTTTGTGCATGATTTTTTGTTGCATTCTCTTAATATATGTCAATTTTCAGAAGTAAATGTTCACTACTCCTTTGGTGTATCACCTTATTAGTCTTAGTTTTATTTCTTTGCATCTTTATCTCTTTCCCCTTAGAATTTACAGTAGGATTTTGAGTTTAAACCTCTAAAACTTTCAAGAAATACATCTGATCAGAGGAGTTGAGGAACCAGCCTCTAATCTAGAGATTCTTTTCCCATTTTTACAAGTCCCACACTTGGGGAAAAGATTCAATGTTGTGCAATCACACTGGATGTCCATTATCAAACTAGAAATCTAATAAACATCCAGGGGTGCTATGAATTTTCACCAACAGAACCACTTCCTCTTGTTAATGGCTCGCATCATCTTATAACTCAGGGTTATCCTCTTTTAACTCATAATTTATCAATACTTATTCAAGATCAATAACCCCTCGGAAAGGGATGTTTGATCCTACCAAGATTGGGATAGCATCCTCTTCTTTGGATGTTATGAAGTGGTTCATCCTCCAACTATCTTGGTACAAGATGTTGTCTTCTAGATTTCCTAGCTTTTGCACTATATATCTCATCTTCTTTGTTAGGAGTAAATTTTCCATATCTCCCTTAACCAAAATGGTTACAGAAGACCAGTTCATTCAGATTTTTCCTCCCAGCTATCGGTATAATATTCTACTCAACAACATTCCAAATGTAGCCAGGATTGTTTCTACCAAGATAGTCACTAACACCTTCTTGTCCAGAAATTCGGTAAGAGCCACCTGTGGATCCTTGACCTTCCCTACAAATGGGACTTATTTTAACTCCATAGAGTAACAAGAGCCACCAGCCTCTGTCAAGGTGAGTTTGAGGGAATTGGTGACCTTCAAAGGCATTACATTGTTAGAGGCACCTGAATCGATTATGTAATTATTCAATCTATATTCTCCAACGAGAAGGGAGACATAGAAAGGATTGACCTTATCATTGGTGTATGCACTCAAAAAAAGAATTTTCTATGTAGGAGGCATAGGTGGTGTCAAAAATAGACCCTTAGGATTGGGGTTTTTAGTTTTGGATTTTGGGCTACCGCTTCAGACAACATTGACAAACCTCTTGAATTCCTCTGGGTGTGTTTGCAAATATTCAATTTCATAAATCTGAACTTTGGCCTTATTTGCATGTTCAACTTAATTAAACAGGGAAGTTATGGATGGGGGGATGAAGGAACTGATTTTGGAGTAAATATAGGCTTAGAGAAGGGAGTAAATATGTTTTGGAAAAGAGGTTGATTTTTAAGGTACATTGGAGACTCATGAAGGAATAAATTTTATAGGAGTAGAGTTAGTTTTAGAAGAAGCATTGGAAGACTTACCTAGAATAAAAAGTGACCTCTTTCTTGCTACAGGATCGAATTTCTCCAATGCAGACTCCATGGAGGGTGAAAGTGGAGATCCTTGGCTGATTATTTTATTTTTCAAAGTCACCATGAGAGGATATTTATCCTTCTTATTCTTTGCAGTAGTGGAGGAATAATATCTTTTTTTATAGTGAGAATGGGTTAATACCACACGTTAGAAATTGGGTGCATCTTTTTCATCATCTTCATCACCTTCAAATTACAAATAGGATATGATTTGTGCATCATTCTCAAGCTCTTAAATCTCTAGGAAATCATCATCTTCAATTGCTTGTCAAATCATTTATTTATATTCTTAACTTCTACAACTTACATTAATGGGTGGAGCCTCCAAGGCAAGCCTTTGGGGTGCTCATATAATCTGGTTTTTTTTGTGACCTTGATGAAATTATTGTTGGGAAACTTCCCTCTTAAATATCATCACCTCATTTACCAATTTTTACAATAATGGATATGTTCTCTCATCATTGGGATGCTAATATTTTCCCTTTGAAGGGTTATTTATCTTTCTTGACAGGTTGAGGTCATCTTCTACTTCAATGGCCATTCTTTGTGTTTGTGCAAGATCCCTTGGTTGAACCCTCTGGAGAAATAATCCTACCTCTGGCATTTTAGAACTGATGAAGAATATTTTTACATTTTTATCATAGGGAACATCTTCAAGAGGTATCCTTTTTAGTAACTTGTTATAACGTGCTATGAAATCTCTCATAGTCTCATTAGACCCCTTCTTCATTTGAGTCAGCTGAACTAAGAGATCATGACAGTCCTTGATGGATTTGTATATGTCCTCAAAAATAGTTTTGATATCATCCCAACAAGTGATGGATCTATCAGGTAGGAGGTAGAACCATTTTTTTTCTTTGTCTTGAATTGATTCCATTAAAAATCTCATGGAAACAACCTCGTGTTAGATTCCAAGAATCTGTAGACACAAAATCATGCACTTTGGGTAATTATCTAGTCTTGATCAGATACTAGTTTTTATATGGTTCCTAAGTAAGAAAAGTATTGATTAACCCATGTCTTTGGCCATCTTTCATTTCTTTCTGTTTCTACTTTCAGTCTTACACCTTTATTGTCCTAGTCTGTATTTTCATACTTTAATTTTACCTTTTCTGGACTGGAGCACCCCTCGTCCCCTCTGAATACCCCTATAGTCTTTACACTTTATTCTCACTTTTTGGGTATTTTCTATCCATTTGAGCATCTTATCTTTTTGGTAGTCAGAATTTTTGGGATTAATTACAAAATTCAAGCAAAGGAATCATATAAATATAAAGTTATGACATCATAATAAGGGACCAAGCACTAAGCACTAGCTATCACCACCTAAGGTTGTATCCATCAAGGCATTTTTTACTCCATTTGCATCCATTTAGCTCCATCACAAGGGACAAAGGTTGGTTCATCTACATCACACTTCGTAGGAGGGGAGTTTATTCTATTCCATGCACACATTATTTACATTCTAAATCTAGCTACTTCAAGTGCGACATGCACAAGATCAACCTAGGGCACAATTTTGCACACACACATAGAGAGAACTACATTGGGTCTAAGATGTAGTGAAATTTTCAGCTATAAGACCACCATTTTGGCATCTGAGGACAATCTGACCCCTTCATTTACATATTTATTTTTTAGGCTTTTACGCTTTGTTTTTGGTTTTGCAAGTGATTTCTTTATCGCAAGTTTCTGGTGACATCAACGATCTAAGTATGACATAGATGTAACAATCAAAAAATGCTTTGCACTATGTAGCGACTATGTGAAATTAGATTTCGAACCTTCTACATAGACTAGGGTGACTATATTTTATACCATGGTGCCTCAGGTGCCCCAATCCCTTTTCTAGGTGCCCCAGTCTAGCCAAATCACTCAGATCTACATTTTCTCAGGCTCATGTGCAAAGGTCTCCCATTCCTATTTAGTTGATCTCCACTGCGACAAGTCCCATGAATTCTATAAATCAAATAATGTTATTCTAACCATATTTTCACATTAGGGTTTTATACATTTCATTTCTTAGTTTCCTTGGGTTATTTATTTTATTTATTGCAAAATTTCATTAGATTAGGCTATTATTTTATGTTTTAGCAGAATCATTTTGGTGAACCCATCCTTCGACTCCACCTTTTGTTTAGGGATATTATCCTCATCTTACTATGCCTCAATCTTATGGATACTTTACTGAGGAACATATTAAATCCCTTAATGATCATATCACTAATCATCCCTAAGATCTATACTTTCTCTTACATGTTTCTCATGAGGAAGCTACAAATTTAGCGAAGCTTACTGCTTCTACGGCCATCTCCACTTCTATTATTACTCAAACACCTGCTTCTACTCTTCTGTCCATTTCTACCAACCTTGTTTCTATTACTACTCCCAGTAATCACTTCACACCACCTTTTGTCTCTCACGCATTGTATGCTTCCTTTATTGACGCTCAAGACTTACCCTCCCTCTATCAAGATCTCCAAGCACAAACTCATCAATTACAACAGGATACTTCTCATGCATCTCCATCTTTAGACTCCACTTTGTTACTACATAGTCTACTCGCACTTGTTATCTCCACGTATCCACTTCCTCCTAATTTTTTCATCCCTAATCTTCCCATTTTCAATGAGCATGGTGACCCACAAGATCATCTCCGAGCATTCCACGTGGCTTGTCTGGATTTTGCAGATGATCATATCCTTTTAGCTAAAAAAATTCCTTGCATTCTCCATAATTATGTGATGCGTTGATTTTATGACCTACCTATTCACTTGGTAATATCATTCATGTATTTGGTCGATGCTTTTTGTACTCACTTTTCTATCAACATCGGCTCTAAGATCTCTTATGCTCAACTTGCAAAACTTAAATAGGGATCTAAAAAATACCTATCAAATTACATTTTTATATACAAAAACAACTTATCTAAGATGTCAAATGCTCTTACATACTCTGAGATTTAGGACTTATTCATACAAATTTTACTGTCATTTGTTATCTCCCAGAAGTGTAACCTTGTTGAGAGATGACATTAGTGGTTCTAAGCTTACCTTATCTCTCACTTCCGTAGATACAATGGAAACACCTCAGGTATGTGGGTATACCTAATGTTGAGGTGAGTCTCCGGTATCAAGGTTGGTTCCTTATTGATGTATCCTAAACTAATTTTTTGGGGTTTTGAGGGTAAAAAGATTGTTGTAATTGAATTGAAAATGAGGTGATACACCAAATTGATTGAGGGATTTGACTGAATACATGCACAATAAAATTGAGAAAAAATTATGAAAGCACGAACCAATGGGTTTTAGCTTGATCCTAAGGCAAACACTTGTGTGTTGAGGGAATAACTCACAACAACACAATAGCTAACATGCACACTAAGACTATATAGAAACCACCAAATTTGTAGCAAGTTAAGATAATTAATCAGGGAATTAACATTCACAATAATTAATGGAAAGATACACACCACTGCAAATAATTGGAAAGGCAATAACTGGTTCTCATTCAAGGAAAAAACTGGCAAAAATATGCTTCAACACTCATGTGTCTGAAAATTCCTCCTTGTGCCTTGCTAGTGCACACAATATATAGCAAAAATACTTCACCTAACCCCTCCTAAAAATAGACTACAGTCTGTACTCGCCCATGCATGCTAATTTTACCCCTTTATCATGAATAAATAAAGGAATAAAAATAGACATGTTGATTACAATGAGGCATTAATAGCCTTAGTTACAAAAATACACTCTAGTCAAAGTGCAGTTGACTGTTCTATTTTAATGTAATTAAAATACTTGGGTGAATATTTTTAGCTAATATTATCCCTTGCTTGTTGTTCAAGTCATCTCCAATGTGCATGCAACTTGGTCTTCTTGTTGTTTGATTAAATAATTATATTTGCAAATTTGGCATGATGTAGCACTTTTGTATTCACCCACTTGCAAGGGTACTTTGGCTTGTTTCATTGTATGATTAAAATAAGCATTCTTGATCTTCTGGTATGATTTTGACATTTACATACCATTATAGCATCTCAGTGTAATGCATAGACTTGTTTGAATAATATTTGGGTCCCTTTTTACCTTGGCATATAATTCTCTTTCAAAAGCATGAGATTTATTTTTGACTTTGACATATATATTATAATCATTCTCAATCCCCTCCATTATGTGGTATCCCCCTTCCTTTTGATTACATGGTGTATACACTTGATTCAATAATCATTTGGCTTATCATAGTCCAAGGTATAAACCTAGATCATCAACTAATAACAAACAACCCCTCCATTTGACTTATCATGGCATATAATATTGTTATCGGGCCCCTTTGACATGGTCATTGAAAGGTTGATCACCCCCCCTTAATGTTTTGGCTATGATGACTTGGCTTTGACTAGGAATTTGGTGGTACTATTGACCTGGCACATTCGGTAATGATATAGTCTGTGGACTATTATTTGTTAGATAATTGTGTCCCCCATTTCACGATACATCAACCCTTCGCTATGTCAGTGTAATGTTTCTAACCTTGATCACATTAGGTTTTTTCAAGGATTGACACGTGTGTGAATTTTGAACTATGGTGGAGTTAAAGGGTTGCACCAGATTTTGCTTTAAAAATTTCAATCTGATCATGGTTGTCGATCATGTACGGTGTCGATTTGAACCGTTGATCTTGGTATTGTGGAGCTCTGAATTTCCATTTATGTTACATTGAATTTGGTGATGAATATAAATCGTTGATCATGTAATTTTTGTATCCTCACCATAGATTGTTAACTCAGGTTGGATTGAGGGTTTTTATTATTCACCATTGATCTTGTACTATCGATCTAGGAGAGTCAATTCATTGACTCAAGAAGCTAGGTTTGGGTAAAACCCTGTCAAGCTTGTCATTTTGTCATTTTGATTTTGCTCTCCTGAGTCATGAAGCCATGCAGAATTTACTCTAGACTTCCATTTCTAATCTTTGAAGCTTGAATCCATGCATTTTTTATCTCTGCATTACTCTGTGAGGTTGAATATTTTTTTAATTTTTTCACTTTGATATTTTTCGAACTCTGTGAGATTTTTTTGTCCATGGCCACCATTTTTATGGTCTTATAATTGTTTCCTTCCATTTTTTAGCTCCTAAGTTCAATTTTGAGCTATTCTTCTATGAGGCTTGGGTTCGAAAACTTTTCATTCTCTGCCATCTTTGCTCATTAGCTTTATGTAACGTTGTATGGATGCTATTATTGAAGACTTGGAACCCGGTTTTTTTGTGGAGAAGAACTCTATGAGTTCTATGGCATGCATATCTTGTTCTCTGCAGTCATTTTACACTTCAGTAATGATTTTTTATGGAAAAAGGTCATCATTTTTTTTATTGATCTTTGACCATGATTCTCTACAAGCTTTGTGTTATCACTTTTATGGTCACCACTATTTTGAAGGTGAGCTTCTTTATCTGCGAACACAAAAAAAAATTCACTATTTATGTGACCATGCATATATTGATACTTCGTTTTCTACATATTTTGTGTATCCTAGTGACTGTGAGTTCAAAAATCATTTCGTGACTCATTGTCTGATCTGTAAATTTGAGGGTTTGAAAATTTTCAATTCAATCGATGAGTTCTATTTCTTTCCCTAAAATATTTTCAAAATTTTATGGAACTGTGGATGGATTGTAAAGAAAATAACGTTTTCTTCCTCTGAAACTGTAAATTCTTGAAAAAATGTTGTGAGTAATTTATCTGAACCCCTTGTATTTATAATGGGTGTCATTATTCATTCTGGGTAGTAGCATTTTCTATTGGTTTTGTGCTTTACTCCCTTGACTGAAAATTTTGTAGAAAACTTACTGAGTTCAAACTGAGCTTCATCTGTATGATTATGCTATATCATTTCTTGTGAGATTCTGGGTATTTTTCTTTTCATATCCTCTATTTTGGGTTTTTTATGAGCTCTTGTTTCTCAACCCAGATTTGGGTTTATAGCTTTGAATTTTGATAGTAGTCATTTGTTGAGACTTGAGTTCTATATCATTCTTACCCAGAGCTCCCTTTTCTAGTCCAAATCTGTAGCATTAGCAGTAAGTCCTGAATACTATAGAATTCTCATATAGACATCCTTGTGATTTGAAATCCTTGTTTTATCATTCAGACATTGATCCTTATCACTATTAGTTGTCTCGAGGATTTATCGTTCACAAGAACTATGCCATTGTTGAATCTTTGAAACTCTATTTTTACTTGACTGAAATGAGCTTTGCCTTTTGTAGTGTTTGATGCATCTTCTAAAAAATTTGATTTGTAAATTCAATTTGGACATTTATATTCTTACCTCTCATTACACATATTTCAATCATTCAAGATTTAAGAAAAATGTTTCCATTGACTGTTGATTGAGTGAAATATCTCAAATCCATTTGAACACTTGAACTTGGCTTCACTGTTTATCATTTAGAGATATTTATTCTTTTATGGTACCTGTATTTGATTCAGTTGATGCTTGGATGTGACCGAAAATTTTCTTTAAAGTTCTGTGTAAAATTCATCGTGAAAACTATAGATCTAAATAATCAGTTATTCTGAGTTATTTAAATTCTGCTAGAATGAATCAATTTTATGCTCCTATAAACTTCTTTAACTGAACTCATCTCCTTTTACAATAATGAGTTGAAGGTAATAAGTTCTTCATTTTGTATCATACTTTCTTGATAGTCCAAAATTTGAAAATATACTCTGCACTGTATCATGATAATTTGTACTTTAAGACTGTACTTTGAGATGTAAGTCTTTAATATTCTTGAATCTGTATCAATGTTCTGAGTTGAAATGTCTCAATCATGTGCTTTCAAAGCAATTATTTAGTATGAAATTTGTACCTTGGTACTATAGCATCTTCTTTGACTTGTACTTTGATTTCACTATGAAGGACCATTTCCTTTATTTTTATGTACCTTCAATCTGAGCTGAAAATCTATTTGTATCTAGACTGAAAGCTTATAATGATGGCATTCTATACCTCTTCTTTTGATATTTGCATTTAAGTTTTGAGTTTTTATCTCATTGTAAACAAGTTACACTTGTTTATTGGTAAGATCTTTGAATAACTGTGTACATTTCTTTACCATGAATAATTTTCTTTGATGATGAACTTGAAACTTGCTTTCATTAGAAGTGATGCAGTATCCTAAGTTGGGATGGATGCCTTCTTGATTTCTTCTGTAATATTGATGCTAGACTTGTACTTTATTGACTTGTTCTTATTCAATTCTGAAAACAAGCTTTTAAAAAACTTCTTCTCAGCTATCCTTTCATACTTTATGTACTGTACTTGATTAGATCTAAAATCTATAGTTGATGATTTTTTTAAGTTATTCAATTAGAATGTACTTTAATTGAACTTTGTACCTTCATTCTTAATTGAGTGATATAGCTCTAAACACTTGTACTCTTGTACCTTGATCATTATGAAAGGCACGAATGAATTTTCTTCTGCTGCAACTTGTACCTGCACACTTAATCAAATAGTTAGAAAATAATTAGGCTTTTTGGCCTCTCTTATGCTCCATAGTCTTTCTTTTCTTTCTTAATCTGATTTTTCATGATTCTCAGAATCATATGTGCTTCTACAAGATACTGCTTTTATTTCTGTATTAGTTACTTGATGTATCTTATACCTGTTGATTTTAAGAGGTCCACTTGCCTGAAACTAGAAACACATGCATGCAGATTGAATCCTGAGCTCAAATTTGATGGTTTATCTGTTTTCCCTTTCAGCTACATTGCTATAATGGAGTGATGCAGAGAAGATGAAGCTCAAAGTTGGAGCTAAAACAATGAAGACCAACAGAAAACCCAAGGCAATGATGGGTTCCTTCTTCATTCCTTTGCTTCTAGTTTTATACACATGTATCTCTTATTTCAGTAGTTGTAAGTTACATCCCATGGCTTGTGTGGGAAACATTGAATTTCCTTGATGAATAAATGATATTATTTCTATAATTGAGTTGTGTACTTCCTTTTACTTTCAGCTTTTATGATTTGTAATGATTGTACAATGAATTAAACAACTCAATACATACTTAATAACAATTAATCATAGGAAATGATCAAATTGAAAATACCTGTAACTTAAAAATGAACTTCTCAACCAATGCAAACAGCAACTAGGTTTTTTGTTTTTGAGTCCAACTTCTCAGGTCTTCCTCTATCTCTTCCTTCCTGAAGACTGTGCTTTAGTTCTTCAGAGCTTCTATACATCTTTGATGAAGGTGATCATGGGATAGCAGCATATGCGAGGTGTTGCACTCAGAAACAACATATATAGCTTCAATTTGCCTTATTGTTTCACTTAACTAAAATCCCAATTTAACTATAAAATCCCCCCTAGTTAGGTTCATTCATCAACTCCTTCCATTGAAAACAAAGTTTTGAATTTCCCATTTTTACACAACTGAAAAAATTGTCAACACCACCTCTCTAAGAAAGTGTGCTCTTTGAGACCTCTCCTTCATTTGATTAACTTTTTCATACTCTTAAGCTTCATGAAACCAAGATCTTATCCATATGCAAGCTTAAATATCAAGAGAAAACATCATCTTCTACACCTTTTTGAAGAAATTCAACATTCAAACCATTCACCACTAAACCAACTGACACAAAAATTATTGTTAACGTGGTATCTACTACCAAAGAGATTCAGTCACAACCACCTCGACGTATATTCACCAAATTCCCCATTGCCCCACATCTCATATTACAACAGCTTCTTGAGAGAAATATTATTACACTTCCTCCATGGCTCTAATTGGACCCATCATGATCAAAAGGAAGAAATCACAATGAGACTTTCAATTCCACTATCACTGATGTGTGGGACACTCTATAAAGAGGTGTCTCAAGCTCCACACCATCATCCAAGATCTTATCGATAACAACAAGCTTGATTTTCTAGAGCCTACATTCTCTACACCTGTCAATGAAAAATTGTAAGCTCAAACTATATAATATCACGCTTCCACAACATGACAAAAACGTAGTTGAATATTGAGCTAATCACACATATCATGCAGTGCCTCCTCCTACATCATGGGCTCTTTAATTTCTAGTTACACATACTAACACTTCCCCACCAATCCTTTCTTTCCCTAATCATGATTATCATGTGACTTTCACTTCTAATCACTTGTATATTAATTCCTCCATATGATCAGTCTCAATTAATAATTCCAAGGTTGACCCTTCTTGGCCCATCAATGCATGCTCTTTCCACTTCTCATCGTTATTGGCTATCCACTATCGAAAATTTCATATCCAATGAATAATTCATATGGTTTCATCAAATTTCACATTACATTAGGTCATCTTACTATGCTTGTACATTTCCTTATTGGACAAGTAATCGATGGATGCCACTTGCTTCTAAGCCTCAATTATATTCGTAGGCATAAGTCTAACATCTCTATGAATCATTTTCATTTAAATTTATTAAAAAACTCAAGTCATTTCCATCGATGGTGTGCCTCCTTCTACTCCATGTTCACACCTTCCTCTAGCAATAGCTAATGCATCATCTACTTCATCTAACATGCCATGTCTTATAGTACATAAAGCATAATCTACTCATAGCTCACCTACTCTCACACACCTCATACAGCCCCATAACTCTATTAGTCTAGAGAATTGGTATAGGTCCACTCCTATGACAGTTACTGCATCTCAATGTAAATCCCCACTTCATTTTATTTCACTTTAGTGCCCATCACCATTACGTTCGGATTTGCATAGATATCCATTACCGACTCATTTTGTCACACCATGGTACCCATCATATGCTCATCCATTACATGCACATATAATTCACTCACATGCGTAGCATCTATCTAATATACCACCACTCCTAGAGCATGATCACACACTTTCATCATCGCAATCACTAAGTAGAGGACCTCCATCCTTTACTTTTATCAGACAGTTCTCTCACCATTACACCCTTGGGGGGCATTACGCTTATCTCCCCCCATTGATGACACACATATTCTACTACACACACATTATCATCAACACTACCTGATGACACACTCTTGTGCTTCGGTTCACACTTGACTATTGAGGTAATTCTATAAACATGAACCTCACACACTGAACGATAGACACTACACAATACACTTTATGCATCTTCACACATCCTAAATCTTTATATATACACATCATCTTACATTTTATAATCCTAAATTTTACATCTTGCATCCTACATCTATTATGTGTCATCCACACTTTTTGTTCCATACATCATGCATCTTCTACAACTATATCATCTACACATCTTGCATTACATCCTATACATCACACATTACACTACACCTACTACACATCTTATGCATTTTACACATCTACTTTTACGCACTATACTCATGACCCAATGATGCACTTTAGTCTCACATTCCATACTAGAATTTTGAGGGTATACATCTAAAATGGACCACATCCCACTCACACACTCAACCATTCAATCCTTTTCTCATGTGACATTCCTAGATTAGTGATATACGCCATAGGCTACATCATTACTTCCACTTGCACAATTTAGTCATATACACTTTAGGCTGAATCACCACTCCTACTCATACTTTAATGATATATGCCATAGGCTACATCATCACTTCTTCTAGCATGATTTAGTGATATATGCTTTAGGCTACATCATCACACATTTTTACACTTCATCTCTATGTCGCATATCATCACTATACATTCATCACACCACGTTATGCACAATACATACTTTGACCATTTCTAAATGGCGCACCTCATTTATGGTTCATTCTTGACTATTGAGGGGGAATAAACAAATGAACCTCATTACATAAAACTCCATTCACTCAGGGGGCACATTACTCCTATCATTCAATCTATATTTCATTCCATCCATCCACATCATATTGCATATCTTATTTGCCTTTACTCTTTCTTGAATTTACTTGTACATGTTCATCTTATTACACATGCTAGATAGATATCATGTATGTCATTATCTTTATCATACAAACATGTGTGTTCACTTTCCTTTCTATTTGTGATCATAGATTATATAGGTCCATTACACATAGTATGGATGCTTGGCATAGTACCTAGTACCAATCCCACAACAGCTCCTGGGGGCATCCACTTTCGTACACTATAGGTGTTATTGTTTTATTTTGTTCTATAGCACACTAATTTATCACTTATACATGATTTTGACATACTTTTTATCTTTATAACATGCCAATAGGTGCTTCAGGTCCAACATTTTTTGTAAGATTATTTTCCACCATGGTTATTTATCACATTGTTTGTACTTGTTTGCCATTGTATGTAGGCTTTTCCCTTTATCTTGTGTGCACACTTGTTTTTTTACGACCACTATGACCTTGATTGTCTTGTCACATCATGAGTGGTATCCCATGTTTGCAACCCACTTTTCATAGTCTACATTTTCTTCTTACATGTTTACTTGTATCCTAACTTATATGTTATCTACTTACATTACACTTTTTCTTATACATGCATGTTTGTCTTTTCTTATACTAATAATTGTTTCCTAGCCACTTGTTTGTGTTTGCCTTGGTTTTTACCAAACACATTACCTTCGCCCTACAAGGCACACTTTTAATTTCTTTAATTGGTCCTCTTTTGGGTTGCATCCTCCTACAGTGATGCCATATGTGCCCCCAAAGTGGGGTTGCATCATTTGGGTGAATGTATTATCCCATATAGAGGTCTACACACAGTACACATCACATCATAGTACAGTACAACACAGTTCATGGATCAAAATCATACTTGGGTCCTTAGTATATTGTGCCTTTCCTAGAGCACCTATAACCATGGGTAGTTACACAGCGAGTGGGTTTAGCATAGTCTACCTAACTCCATACACAATAGTTTTAATAGGGTAGGTTATCCTTAGCACATGTATTGGTACACATCATCTACAGTCATTTTTTATTCCAAGGAGAAGTTAAAGGTTAGAGGATAAATTAGACCTTCCTCTCTACACTACTTTGGTTATGGCATTGGATCACCCAAAAAACCAGATAGTATAGAGATCTCTTCAATTTCGGAAAGTGGTTAAAGCTTGGAGGATAAATCAAACTTTCCTCCCTATGCTTCTTCATCCAGTGGCATGAGATCACCCAAAAAAATTACAATTCATCAAAAGGATCCTTTATACACTCTTTTCCTCATCACAGATCAGGTGCACATGTTCCTTTTTCACATTTTTCAGCATTTTATTTTGCATACTTCCTTACATGCCTTTTATACATATACATGTGTATTTGACTACTTGATCATCTTCTCTTTTGCAGGTTCGTCTGTATGGGAAGAAATAAGTCAATAACATCAACATCGTACACATCGATACTAATAATAGGTACATCACACACATTAGTATTTACACACACACTTTCTCCCTAAGTTCACTCTCATCACCTTTTTACATTTTTACATTTTTAGTCTCTACGCTCCATCTTTTTATCACTCCATGCTTTGTCTAGTCCCTCGGCACGCTTTCTACATCAATCTACACAAATATCAGGTAGGCATCTCTATCTACTTTATATTACTGATATTTCCACTCACCAACATAAAGTGGGGACAAATGTAGACATAAAATCATGCACTTTGGGTAATTATCTATTCTTGATCACATACTACAATGTATATGGTTCTTAAGTAAGAAAACTATTAATCAACCCATGGCTTTCACCATCTTTCATTGCTTTATGTTGTTACTTTTAGTCTTACACCTTTATTGGCCTAGTCTACTTTTTCATACTTCAATTTTACCTTTTCTGGACTCGAGCGCCCAGCCATGATGTCGGCGACAGGCGTCCTTGTCCCCTTTGAGTGCCCCTATCCTCTTTACACTTTACTCTCACTTTTGGGTCCTTTCTAGCCATTGGAGGATCTTATCTTTTTGCTAATCGGCCTTTTCGGGGTTAATTATGAAATTCAAGTGAAGGAATCATATAAATATAAAGTTATGAGATAATAATAAGGTACCAAGCACTAAGCACTAGCTATCACCACCTAAGGTTACATCTATCAAGGCTTCTACTAATCCATTTGCATCCATCTAGCTCCATCACAAGGGATAAAGGTTGGTTCATCTGCATCACACTTCGGATTTTATTTTATTCCATGCACAAATTATTTACATTCTACATCTACCTACTTGCTTGCTACTTCAAGTGTGACATGCACAAGAGTAACCTAAGGAAAATGTTTGCACACACACACACAGAGAACTACATTGGGTTTGAGATGTAATGCAATGTTCAAATGTAAGACCACCATTGTGGCATCTGAAGATAGTCTGACCCCTTCACTTGCATATTTGTTTAGGGTTCGATGCTTTTTTAGGGGTTTTATAAGTGATTTCTTTATTTTCAATTTACAACAACATCAGTGATCTAAGTATGAAATAAATGTGATAATCAGTGAAGGATTTGTACCATCTAATGACTCTGTTAAATTGGCTTTTGGACCTTCTACCTAAACTGAGGTGCCTAGATTTCAAACCAAGGCACCCCAGGTGCCCCATTCCAGCCAAATCACTCAAATCTACATTTTATCATGAACATGTGTGAAGGTATCTCATTAATTTCAGTTGATCTCCACTGTGACACATTCCCATGACCTCTAAAAATCAACTAAGGCTCTTCTAACCCTTTTTGCACATTAGGTTTTTCTACATTCCATTATTTAGTTTACTTGGGTTATTTCCTTTATTTATTTATTTGTTATTTACTGTAAACATGCATTAGATTAGGATATTATTTTACATTTTAGCATAATCATAATCTTGCATGATGTGATGAAGGTAGAGATGTGTTCTTCAAAAATCTATGTGTTTTCACCTTAAAACTTCAAAAATTTCTTGTGGAAGCCTGCCGCTAAATCATCAAGAGAAGGTGCAAGAGCAAGTGGACCAATATCCCTTCCCCATGGAACAATGGGTTGCGGTCTTTCTCTTTCTTCATCTGCCATTATTTCTTCTACTTCATCTTTTGCTTCCACTTCTGCAAATTCTTCTCCCAATTATTTTTTTAGAATCTTGTTCTTCTTCACTAGGGAATTCAATATTCAATGGTGGTTAAAAGATGGGAGAATTTTTAGGAGTATGAACAGGAGTTTGGATTGGATTACTAGGTGAACCACTTGAATAATCATATGGGGGTGAATCTTGAGAGAAATACTAGGGGTTATCTCTTATCTTTTCTTGTGTATTTTGCAAAGCCTCGAAAGTGGGATCGAAAACTCTTCTTAGCCTATTCAGCTTGGTATATCTATTTTCAGTGTGTTTTGGGAAAATATTGTAATGGGAATATGAAATTATACTGTGGAATATGAAGGGTCATTCACATGTATTAACAATGGGATTTTTCAGCAATGGATTTCAATCAAACAAATTCAATTTTTGATTTTTTTAAAAAAATTTGGATATATACTTTTTTTGTATTATCTTGTCATTCATATTTTGGGTGCAGATGGTGGTCAATTTTGTCCCATGGTGGGCGCCAAAAAAATTTTGGTGAGAAAATTTTTCAGGTGGAGAAATTGGTGGGTATCCACCAACATTCTAGGAATTTAGGTTCCTCTTCTTGAATGGTGTATCTCCATATTATTATGTGTAAATGAAATGAAAATTTGTGGAGGCCTTAGAGGTCATGGATCCAACAGGAACACTCCACTGAACCTATAACAAAATCTTGCAATTTCTTACAAGGGATGAATTTTCTGAGAGATTAGGAAAGGGAGTGTGTAAACAAAAATTTTTAGTAATCTTCTTATCAAAAAAGGCTAGAAACTCCTTTCTCTTTCAATGATGTTTTAACATAGTTGTACATAATAGGAAATGGAAGAACATAAAAGCATAAATTTAGAATAAATGTTATCTATTTTTCTTCTTCGTGATATTAATTTCTCATGGTCACACAAAACTGACAACCCCTAAGAATGGGGAAGTCATTACAATTTATAGACTTTTAGATGACTCCTTGCCTACCCCCATGTGACCTTTCAATTTTTCCTTTTCAATAGTGACTCTTGACATTCATAGGAAAGAAAATTAAGTCCCCTTTTATTAGTTAAGGGTGACTTACTACATTTTAGAATATAGTCACATTAATGAATAGGATGAAAGTCATGATTTCTCATCATGAATAATTAGAAAGGGGATAGAGAAGAGGAGGAAGAATGAAGAAAGAAAGGGGGAGAATGCTCCATAGCATGAATGGGGATGCCTCTGATTTTGATGAAAATTGTACCAACAATGATCACATATTCCTCCTTTTACATGATGCATGGACACCTTGGATCACAAAATGAGTGTTTAGAAACATTGTTTCAAGACCTACCAATGTGAGCTCAGGATGAACACAAGCACTGCTCACAATGATCCTCTTTGACACTTGATTGATGAAATTCATTAGCCCATTAAAATTACCCTGATCAACTTATTTCAAATCACCCAGATCATTGAGAGATGAAGATGAATTCACCTTCTACACCCTGTGATGTTATGCCTTGCTTTTGGATGTTGTTGACCTCAAGATGATGCTTCTAGGACCTTTACAATGTTTTTTATTTCTATTTTTGACCTATGATCCCATACTATAATCTTGTGTAGAGTCCAAAAATTGAAAATATGATTGAAAATGGAGCCATCTGTAATTTTCTGGACCAAAAATGAAAACTTTCTGTTTTTAGCAGGTAGGACCAGAACCTGCTATTTCAGGACATATCATCCAATTTTCTCCAACATGACCATTTGAACCGTATGGAACACTCCATACTCCATTCTTGATGATACACTACTATTTTTAACAGCTTTTTATTTTTATTTGGTTGTTTTTTCTTGACTTCTATTTTGGGAAAATTGACATTTTTGCATTGTCTTTCATTTTGCATCTTTTATGACTGTCCCAGGTGATCCAAAGTTGAAAATTAGGGGACTTACTATTTTTAACATGTGTAGGAGCATAAAATATTTTATTTTTATTAAGTGATAAAAATGGCCTCAGTTTGCAATGGGGATGACATTTTTAGATTCATCTCTTCGTCGCGATCTCGTGCTCCAAATTTCACTGTGATTCGCCAACCTGAGTGCTTGGAAATAAAAAATAAAAAAATCCTTGTACAAGCTTCAAGAATAGGGCTACCATGGCAGACATTAATGGATTCAATGATATTTTGACATCATTCTTTCCCACCTTAGATTGATGAAAAATCATCTTCTCTATGATGGGTTTTTTATTTGAATGTTTTGCTCAAATTTCTAGCTTCAGCGGTTCTCTAAATCACTGGGAAACTAAAGAAGAATAATGGAGCACAAATTTTTATGGTTTTTTATTGTAAATAATCAGGGACACCATTTTATTTTATATTTTTTACAGCTTTAAGGATCCTGGGAGGAAACAATATGGCCAAAGTTTCAATAACATCTAATTAATGGTTTATGAGATGTAATTTTTTGATGGTTTTCACTCATGGAAGTTTCTGGTGCAAAATGGACATGGTAGCAAATGAAAAAAAAATGGTTTTGATTTTTTTTATAGAAAAAAATAAGTGGGTATGGATTGGAAATGAAGAAATGGAGAGGTTTAATGGATCTATATAGCTTCTTCC
Source organism: Taxus chinensis (assembly GCA_019776745.2). NCBI lineage: Eukaryota > Viridiplantae > Streptophyta > Pinopsida > Cupressales > Taxaceae > Taxus > Taxus chinensis. The sequence continues at coordinate 134,225,820 of CM034151.1, forward strand.
AACAGTGTGTTTCATAGGTGCAAGGGGAAGAAACAGCTTTTTTTTTTTCAAAAACTTACTTTCTAACTCATCAATTACTTGGTTGAAATTTTTTTCCCTTGTATCCCAAGTGTTTGGGAAATATGGTGCACAAATATTTTCCTCACCCTCTCTGTGAAAATTGGCATCCCGAGATTGGTCGGTGAGGGTGAGAGAAAAAGTAGTTTAAAACACCCATGGGATGAAGTTGGCTCAAATGGGTGACCAGGGAAAGGGCCTAGGCTTGGGAAAATTTTTGTGTCCCAAATTTCCCAAGTGTTTGGGAAATTTGGTGCAAGAAAATTTTCCTAGCTCTATGCTTTATAAGTGATGGGTTTTCATTGGTTGTGGCGAAGAGGAGAGGGAGTTGAAAACAAGCATGTGGAGCACCTTTCTGGGTCATGTGGAGGACTAGGGGTAAAACTTGGGGTTGGGAGATTTTTTTTTCCCAACTATCCCAAAGGTTTGGGAAATTTGGTGTGAGAAAATGTTCCCTTATCTAGTGAGGACAAGTGATGCTCCAGGATTCGATTATGGAAGGTGCTAGAAATTGGTGTACGGGAGCTTATCTGGCATGTTTGAGATAAACTAACATCACATAATGGTCCAAGGGGATATTTGGGGGCTGGGTGCATTTGTTTTCCCAAATTATTGGGATATTTGGGGAAATAAATTATGCTCAAACCTTGGAGTGACATGTATCCACCTAGAAAATTGACTAATTCCTCTAAGCGTACCTTGGAGAACAACTTGACAGAGGCATAACTTGAGAATCCGTAGTTATTTTCATTCTCTTATTTAAATTAAATTGACGTTAAATGGAATTTTTAGAAGAATGGGAGGGGTCTAATTCCTTTATTCTACTTGAAACCTCCTAAAAATTAGATTTTTCTTTGGGCTCATAGGTTGTGCATGTTGAAAACAGTATCTAGGAAAAATTGTTTGGTCTTGTGAAAGATATAAAATCACCATCACTTATATATCTAAAATAAATTTCAAAAAAAAAAATCGTTTGACCTCGAACTCCTTAAGGATCTCCCGGAATCACTTCCTGAAATTCATTGGTTGTTTTTATATCGCAAGTTGTTTCACCCTGTGAGACTCGTTTTTGCTGAACTTGTCCCAAAACCTCTAAAACTTTCCAAAATCAGTTTCAAAATATTATTATCTCCTTAATAATTATCCTTGATGAAATTGGGCTTGAAAATTTTCTCTAGGGGGTGTGAACCATGTCTTAGAAAGGCTATAAATAAACTTTCCTAAGTCTCTTGAAAAACTTGCACTTGAATGAACTTTTTTTTCCTAAATTACCTATGGTCAAGGTTAAAACAACACATATTACCACTTGATATGGTAGGATATTCCTAGAAAATTGACCTAGAGAGGTGTCGAAGAAGGTTTATAAAGAAAAAAATTGACACTAGAGTCTAGTTGTCTTGCTTTCAAGTGGAATTTTTCCCTTGCAAAAACATAGGACATCATGTTGTAATTTAGAACATTTTGATTCTTATAGGATGTAATGTGAAACATTTCTAGTGTGATTATTATTTTTTAGGATTTTAATAAGTGATTTAATTCTTAAATACTTCCTTGATGTATAAACATAGTTACAAACAAAAGCACCAGAGTAAGTCAGTTCATGGATCTTTAAAAGGTTTATGGGAGGATCTATAAAACCACCGGAGGTGGACAGTTGATGGGGCCTATTCACGTCAAAGTTTGTGGTAAACATGTTTGAAACCATGAAAGGAAAGAGCCTTTCTTTTGGATCAAGATCATGAGTTACATAGTAGGGCATGTTTCACAAGGGTGAGCATACTTCAATCGTGAATGTGTATATTTTAATGCCATGTTCGCACTAAGGGGGGAATATTAGGAATAATCCTAAGATTAGTGCTCTATGAATTTTTATAGTTGTAAATAATGTAATCATGAGTTTTTTAGTAAAATAAATCATGTATCATATTTAGAATAGTTTTTTTGAAGATAGTTAGATCTCCTGTTTTATAGGAAAAATATTTCTTATATATTTGTATGTATATGCATTAAATTCAATCAATGAAGAATTGTTGATGTGTATTTTTTCACTACCATATCGGTCAGTTCATCTTTGATTTAACCTAAAATCTACTGCAGGTACATTCTAAAAATATGGAAGAACAGAATTTTATTGTTTTATCATTGATGTGTTCTTGCTACAATAAAAGAAAGGATTAAGGAAAGACCATCTTGAAAAATATTATTTATTGATCTTTTTTGCACCGAAAAAATATGTTATAATGTTATCTTTGTTGTTGCAAAATTTTGTTTTTTTTTATAAAGAGGAGAATTCCCTAGCAGGGAAAGGTTGAGTATACTTGTATTACTTTGACTATCAAAAGGAAGTATTGCTTAAAATTCTATGATTTTCTATAAAATAATAGTATTTGTTGTCTGAGGTTTACTTGGAGGCTGGATATGATATGCTTATGTACTACCCATGTAGAGTTTGCACTCATTACAAACCATATCCATAAATATAGTAATTCTATAAAATATGCATATGGAACTATTTATGAGGAGGTTCATGAGTTAGCAATGAATGTGATAATATATTCCTTAGCATGTATTTGGTATTATACTTGTTACGCTCGCATTCAATCCTATTATTATCATTACGTTTATAATAACAAATGTGAACCGAAATCATCATAGATACATATATAAATTAAGTTTACCCTGGGGTATCTATTGCTTGTCATTATTACTTTGAGGTCAGGATGTGGTCGATATTGAATGTTGTAGGTTCACATCCAATAATTATATATGTGTAAAATGGTATGATTTATTCTTTTTCATGAAAATTAATTTTTATTATAAATGGGAATGTGAAGTGTTTTCTAAACCAATAAAATGTGATCAAAATAAGGGTTCCTCGTGGAGCAGGTAGCACTTTTATAACTTAAGATACATTAGTCTTACTTCAAAAAGAGAGCTATGAATATGTCTCTCTTAGTGTGGGTTGGGTGTTTATTATAAAATTCCATTCCTATTGTAAAAATAATTAGGTAACAACTGCATATTTAATAAAGGAATGGGATTGTGTAAGTTACTTATTAGTCATATGGTGACTTATTCTTAGTTCAATCACTTGGTTCATTTGAGGTTACTGATATCAAATAAATAATTATGGATTCAGTCCTACTCCTACACTAATTATCTTAAGGATTGGTGGCATAAATAAATAGGACTACAAAGTGTTATAAAAACTACTTTATGTGTTATTATGATACTACCTCTATGATATTACTCTGGCTATTTAAAAATATAATAAAGAATTTTGGGTCTGTTTTCAAACAAACATCTTAGGTGAAAGTTTTTAAGAAATTCCCTAAGACATGGTCCCATTATGGATACATAAATAAACCTTCCTATCAATTGTATGAATGATATAGATTATTATTTAAGTTTCCGATTTAAAAAGACATGTAAGTATGAATAGAAGGTGGTTTTTATCTCTATCTATATGAATATAACACTATGGAGAAAGAAAGTAATTTTAATTTCTAATATAACTCATTGAATGGAAATTCTAAAGACATAAAGACATCCAAATATGTTTGGAGTAAAAATTGGTTTCCAAGATATTAGTTTTTAATTAAAGAATGTTCAGTAAAGACCTATATAGTGGAATACCTTGAAATGATATCTTCTTGTTTTAAAAGGAGTGATATTAAAAGAAGTCAAAATAGTATGACAAGTCTTGTGAGGAAATAGTCACTCCTCCATAACAAGAAGTGATGCTATATAGTTGTTACATTATATACAGGACATCATAATGGTTTACTTTATTTATGATGATTATGTATGGAATATGCAATCTTGAGAATACAAATATTTGTAGTTTTGGCTAAGATGGGTAATCTTCATCAAGAGCCTAAAATATTCTTATATACTTGTTTGACTATCTCGCTAGTATGGAACTCGCTAGATACATCACTACGAGGAATGAATTAAATAGTTCTGCAAACTAGATTGATATGAAAAGAAACCATTGTTGTTTTATTGTGACCAATAATATGATATTATTGTATCCAATGCAATTTGTACATTAAATGTACATTATGGGAATATTAAACTAAGTTATGAAAATGTCTTATCGTCATTTAGAATTAACTTTTTTCAATGATGACCTTGAGAGAAGCAATCTGAAAACCCTTATTAAGGGGAACTTGTGGCAAAAGGGTGGAGATGTTTTAACAATTTTGACCAATGAAGTCACGTACTCATTCGGTTATTATTTAAGTAGTACAATTAGAGTTGTGTTGCACTATGAAGTGGCTCATGATCTATCATGACTACACTTGAACCTTTTCTAATGAGATATTAATTTTAGAAATTAGGTGAGTGTATAGCTAATTATTTATTTAGATCAATCATATAACAAAGTTATGAGGTGAAAATAGCTACGAGTATGAAAGGAGGGTATCATTTCTCTTATGGTAGGGGGAAAAAAAGTATATTTTCGAGGAAGTTGAAGAGGAGTCACTACAACATGCGTGGGTGGTAGTATTTTCTAAAATAAAAATAGTATTTTCTAAAATAAAAATAGTATATTAGGGATTTTTTAGGACAAGGAATCCACAAATATTATTGTAATGATCTTGCTCAAAGGAGGTTTCCCCCTAAAAGTGGCATACTATTTGGTAATGTGATTTAATTTTTTGTACTTGATAAACTCATGTGTATTGCATTATGTTTTTAAACTTAATCTATCATAGGAGGTTCATTACATATTGTATCAAATATCTTTTGAGGAATGCTTCCGCCACAATGCTTTTTTTTACAAATTTCAAGGAATCATAGTAAAAGGTTTGGTGGATTTTTTTCCTTGTTTCACAGTATTAAAAATCCAAATTTCTTCCCCAACCTATTTCCTTGGCTTGTTTTCCCAACTTGTTTTCCTAAATTATTTTTCCAACATGTTTCCCCGACTTTTTTTCCTGACCTATTTCCCATACTTATGTTCCTGACCTATTTTACTGACTTGTTTCCTTGACTTGCTTCCTCAACTTGTTTCCCCAACTTTTTTCCCCAAATTTTTTCCTTGACTTCTTTCCCCAATCTATTTCCTCAACTGGTTTCCACGAATTTTTTTCTCTACTTGAAAATTTGACTTTAAAAATGTGAATGAGAAAATAGGGAGGATGCCTGACAATATTATTGATATGAAAAAATTAATTTACAACTATGAGAGTTGCAATGTTTATATACATTGAACAATTAATTACAAATAAATAGGTGGTTTCTCAGTGAAATAATAATCATCACTAATAAACAACAAAACTATATGGGAATGAAATAATATAAATATTTATAAAACAATATAACAATGTAAGTAACCACTTATTTACCCAACGAACTAGCAATTATCATAGTAACTTAGTAATAACTAATTACCTATGCTAAATAGTAAAAAATAAATGTAATACTAAATTAACCTACTATAGGTTTTACCTAACATTTCCCCCTTAATTTTTTATTTCCTCAAGAGAAGAGGAGAGGAACTCTTTAAACATATCGAATTTGTAATGTGCAACTAACTTTGTGAAAACATTTACTCGTTGTTCAGATGTTGGGAAAAAATGAAGTTATATGTTGTGTTTCAAAACATGCTAGCGAATGAAATAAACATGTACCTCAATGTGATTCGTTCTCTTGTGAAACACTGGATTTCATACAAGTTTGAGAATACCATCAATGTCAAAATACAAGGTGGAAAATTTCTCTTGAGGTACTCCAATTCCCTCAAGTATGTAACATATCCATATCACTTCATAGACAACTCCACCTACAACATCATATTCAACCTCTGCTGAAAATCAAGAAACAAAGTTTTGTTTCTTTCTTCCCCATGATATCAGAGCAATTCCCAAAAAAAAAAACAAATCTAGAATTAGGTTTATTGTCATCAATATTACATATATGATATGAATTAGAATATCCAACCAAGAATAACTAATCATTCTTCTTATACTCTAGACCAAGATCCATATTCCCCTTTATATATCTCAAGATCCACCTTACTACTTTCCAATGACAAAATTTGGGTTCCTGCATGAACCGTGAAAGATAGCTAACTGTTAAGTTGATATCTTGACTAGTATATATCAAGTAAATGAGACTCCCATTCAATTATTGATAGAGAGTTACAATTACCAATGGATATGGATCTATATAAGATAATTGAAGTCTCATCTCCATAGGTGTAGAAATCAGTGTGTAATCCATCATCCTAAATATCTTGAGCGTTTTCTTGGTATATTTCAGCTAATAAACAAAGATATGATTCTCCTTTTACCATATTTCTAATCCAATATAGTAGTACATGAGACCAATATCTGTTATGTCGAACAATCAATTAAGATATTTCCTCTTTGCATCAACCATCTTCACTATGCTACCAATGATGACTAAATCATCAATATATAAAACAACTATCACAATCTCTCCTCCTTTCCTTTTGAGGTAGAGATTGGGATCATATGGATTCCTCTCAAATCTATGTTGAATGAGATGTTCATCAATTTTGATGTACCAAGCTTAGGGTGCCTATTTAAGGCCACACAAATATTTGATGAGTCTACATACCTTTTTTTCTTCTACATGTATGACAAAACCCTCTGGTTGAGTCATGTAGACTTCACCCTATATATATTCATTTAGAATGGTAATTTTCACATCCATCTGATGGATTTTCCATCCAAATTGTGCAGCTAGAGGAAATATCATCCTAATCACTTTGATCTTAATTTTGGGATTAAATGTCTCCTTATAGTCTATGTCTTCCTTATGTTCATACCCCTTTGCTACGATTATTTTTTTATACTTTTCAATAGTCAAATCTACTTTATACTTTGTTTTGAATATCCATCTACAACCAATGGGATTATTTCCTGGTGGAAGATCAAGAAGTTGTTATGTGTTGTTTTCATCATAGACTGATACTCAACATCCATGCCATCTTTCTAATATTTTGACTATAAGGCTTCCTAAATAGTAGAGGGCTCAACACATTTAACAACTCTACTCATCAAAGTAAAATTTACCTCTTCATGAGATTTACTGTGAGTTTGTGGTCCAGTGGTGGATGTGTCTGAGGAGCATCCAACTTAGCATCACAAATCATGTTTGTATACCACTTGGGCATAAGTTTTGTTATTCCCATGGGTTGTGGTCCTGTATAATCATCGTCATCATCTCAATTTAACAAAATAAAACTTTTTGTAAAACCCTAATTACAGAGTAACTGAATGTAAGAAATGATATATAGCTACTAAGTATTAGATGACATAAGTAATAAGAAAGTAAAGTACAAAACCCTAAGTAATAGGTATAGGAATAGTGAATTAGTTTATTTACGCTTGATCTAGAAGAGATCTAGACTGGGAAAATTGTTAAGAAATAAGTGAAGATTATCGTAAATACTCAAGATAAATTACCTATCACCCATAGCAGGACAAGGGCACATGGGTGATGATGACCTCTATTGGGCACATGTGACTGCAAAAATGGTTATTACTTTATCTTTGTTGTGTCGCAAAAGTTTCACAAATATTTTGTGTTGATTGCCTATGTGTCGTTACATGATTGTTGAGGGTACCTGTAACCTGCAAAACCCATAATATCATATCAAATCCAAAAATGAAAGATGCAATATGGGGAGTCATACTGGCCCTAATGGTCATTCCAAGAGTGAACTCATGACTAATCAACTTGCACTACATCTCAGACTTCATGTAGTTCTAGTGAGTGTGTGTAAGAATAATGCCCTAGAATGCCCTTGTGAAAGTGCACTATATAGTGGGTTATATCTAGATGTAACAATGTAGATATATGTGTGGATGGAATAAAGAAAATTCCCCTTCCAATGATGTGTATGAGAAAAATTCAGTCCCTTGTCCCTTGAATGGATGCTAGATGGATGCCTTGAAGTGCTTTAGATGCCTTTGGATGCAAGCTTAGGTGATGATAGTATATTCTTAGAGCTTGGTCCTTTATTTTGAATACATAGCTATGTATTTATCTTATTCCCTTGTTTGAATTTTGTAATTGAAAACTGGAGGGCCAAGCCATAAGTGAAAAAGATGCCCAAAATATAAAAGATACCCAAAATGAGTGAGTAATATAAAAAAAGGGTCAAGGGCACCTAGAGGGAACAGGGGCACTTGGGTGCTCCTGTCCTGGTTGGGTGTTGGTATCTAAAGACATAAAATATAAATAATTAAAATACCAATTGGGTTGTAGGGTGTGTAAGACCAAATAAAAAATAAGAAACATAAAAAAGAGGCCAAAGATAGTCGTCAATTACTAATTTTCTTTCTTAGTAATCATATGGATGTTACTATGTGTTTAGGACCTAGAAATGTACCCAAGTGCATGATTTTATGTCTACACTGATTTTAAAAAAGTGGAATTTTTTGAAATCTTAATTACAAAGTCATATGTGATAAATAAAACACTAAAGTATATATCTGACACAAGAAATAAGCCAGATAAAAACAAAACCCTAGGTGTGAGAGAAAGGATAGAAGACTTGGTTGATTTCACAGTGAATCCGAAAGTGTGTTGGACTAGAAAACTAATAAATATAAGGAGAAAACTATCTCAACTTTCCCTGGTGAATTTTGGAGCTATCGAATTACCTAAACTGGGGGCCTGAACTGGGTCAGGGGCACCTGGTCACTAGAGATTACTTCTAGGCGTCTGTGACTACGAAATATCTCATAAACTGATTTTTTTTTTGTCACAATAAATTCACTATCCTTCGATGTTGGTCACCTATATATCATTGGTGGATCGCATAATTTTCATGTAACCTGCAAAGAGAGAGATGCCCTATAAAACCCCAAAACACATCAAATCAAAAAAATAAAAGATGTAAATGGGGAGTGAGACTAACCCTAGCAGTCACCCGATTGAGTGAACTTATGACCAGGTGTTGCACTACATCTCAGAATCCATGTAGTTCTTTGTGAAATGTGTGTGAAATCATGCCCTAGGAAGCTCTTGTGTAATATGTACCTGATAGCGAGAGATAGCTATATTTAGCAATCTAAGTAAATGTGTGGATTGAAAAATGAACTTCCCCTCCTATGTGTTTATGTAGAAAATATAATCCCTTGTCCCTTGAGTGAGTGCTAGATGGATTCTTTGTTTCTCTTAGAATTCCTTTAGATGCAACCTTAGGTTTTGATAGTAGATGTTTAGAGCTTGGTCCTTTATTATGGTCACATAGCTTTGTATTTATATAATTCCCTTGTTTGAATTTTGTAATTGGCAACTAAAAGGCCGACCCATAAGAAAACAAGAGGCCTAAAAGATAAAAGAATCCCAAAAGAGGCAAGTAAGATACAAATAGGTTAAGGGTGCCTAGAGAGGATGAGGGCACCTAGGTGTTGGCATTCTGGCTGGGTGCTAGTTTCAAGAGTCAAAAAGATAAAGCAATGAAGATCAGACTAGGATGTGGGGTGTAAAAGACCAAAGAGGAAACAAGAAAGAAAGAAAAGAGGCCAAGTATAGATGTCAATTACTAGTTTTATCACATATGAATCATATGAAAAGTGGTATGTGATTAGGACCTAGAAATGTACCCAAGTGCATGATTTAGTGTCTACATACACATCCTCGTCATTATTTTCATCATCAGTGGGAACATTTTCTTTTATTTTCACAATATGTGTGTTATCTATATTAGGTGAGTATGTGGAAGGAAACTCAGATTTTTTTCTTCTCAAAGAACTCAACATCCTTGCTGGTGTAGACTTTCCTAGTCTTCGGATCCATCAATTTGTACCCAAGAGCTTCTTCATTATAGCCAATGAAGATGGATTTATCTGATTTCATGTCCAACTTATTTCTCTTCTTCTTGGGTATGTGCATGTTAGCTTTACACCTAAATACTCTGAGGTATGAAATGGACAGCTTCTAATTTGACCATGCCTCATGTGGAGTTACTTTGTCAAGAGAAACTTTGGGCACTTTTTTTAACAAAATAACTGCAGTATTCATTTCTTTATCCCAAAATGTCTTCACCAGTCCTAAATCATTGATCACAGAAGGCACCATCTCCATGATCATACGGTTCCTTCTCTCAACAACACCATTGTTATGGTGTGTGTGGAGGAGGAATCTATCAAAAAATCCCATGAGCTTATAGATAGGATTTGAACTCATTATTGGTGAGTTCCCCCATCAATATGAGAATAGAGATGATTTTGCAACCATTCTCATTTGTTATCCAATTTCACCCCCGGGTAAAATTGGACAATAGAGCAGGATTGCACTAATAAATCCTCATAGCCATTCAGATAGATTTAAGTATTAAGGGCATCAACAAGGTCTTTGAGAGGGTTTAAGACTCATGGGGAGAAATTTTTACTCTTCTTGGTATTCATGGAGTTAAAATTCTATTTAGTGCCTTGGGAGACTATGAATACACCTGGACATCCCTATGCAAGCCTCAAGCATTTTAGATCCAAAAATGTTTCATAGTAGTTGCACCCAGGAGGTGAACCTCAAACACCTTGGGGACATCCCTTCAGTGCTGAAGAGTAGCTCATCAAGAAAGTTTCATGAAATCTAAAGTAGAGTTAGAAAATTTGAATCTATCTTCCTAAGTTGGTTGCACATATGGCTAAGTTGATCCGAGTCATGGTAGCCAAGATGTTTAGACAAGAAGGTCGAGTTGACTATAAGGGAAGCGAGTGAACCAATTCATAAATGAAGAGTGAGCCAATGGGTGAACACCATGTTAGTTCCGAGCTCTACTAGGAACCATTGAGCTATTCTCAATTAAGACAGAACGGTGAGCTTATGCATCAATGCGGTTCATAGAGTTTAAGACCGATTTAATTGTTAAGATGAGGCCCATCCAAATGGTTACATGGAGAAAACATTTGATGGGCCGAGCTATGTTTTATTGCAAAGTAATGGAATTGTAGGGGGGCTCGAGATAGATCAAACATAATGGAAATTTAAACAAACAAGAAAGGCATGGGTTGTAGATGCATAGGATCGCTTGAATGGAAGAGCTTGTGGCCTAGCCAAAGGAGCATAGTGGCCGAATAATTTCACAATTTCATTGGAACTGGGCCCAATGCTTGTTAAAGTGGTAAAGTTTCAAAGATCAACTCTGGCAAAGATTGATTCTCCAAGTTCAAGCTCAGGGTAAAAAAACATTATCAAAATAAGGTGATTGGAGAACATCTCAAGCCACCACATTAAAAGTGTAATGGAGGAACTTGAGCTCTTGTAAGTACTGATCCATGCATGCAATGGTGGTCAACCCACACCAAGACTGAACTCATCTATAGAAGATCAAGGTACTCATCATGCTAAGCTAAGTTCTGTGACATGGCACTATGTCCAAGCTCATACAAGGCATGGGTGAGATATTAAGAATTTATAGGGTATAAGTTGATCCTGAGAAGCACCCCAAGCGAGTCACAAGTGCCAAGTTTAACGTAGAGACTCGTCGTGGAAATACGACTCAACTATAATATCTCAAACACATTGTGGAGGGATCGGGCCAAGCGTAGAGGTAGACAAGTTCCCTTATGAGAATAATTTTTTGAGGTTCGATGAGAATGAATCAAGCCAAGATTAGGAACTCATGGTCAAGAACTTAACAAATCAAACCAAGACTTGGTGGGATCGATGAGCTAGTGTTGAAGTTGGTTGGCAAAGGTTGATGGCTTGAATGGAACAAGCAAGATAGGAACCGTGGAGGCCTCCACATGGCAGCCTGACACAACACCAAAAGGTCAAGGTAATGAGGAAACCCCAAGATTGTGTGGAGCATCCACATGGAAGCAGGGTAAGTGGCCACCAAGTTGGTAGGGAGTGATTCCACTACCCAATGCAAAAGATTTTTCAATGTAAGGATGAGTTGGTAACTCGGCACTTGTATGGAGGAGCTTGTCATTCAAATGATGACCCAACACAAGAAGTTAAGAGGTCGGGAGGGGGTCAAGAAAAGGGAGCTCGCCATCAAATGCCGAGTTGGCTGAGCAACAAAATGGGAGTTCGGTGCTATAGAAGCCCGTAATGTGGATAGATGATGAGTTGGCATCCTATAAAATGGAATAACTCAACACTTCAAATGAGATTCAATGTAAAATTCAAAACACTGAGAGTTGGAGGCACGACTCACCATGTGATGCCAACGTAGAGGTGAGATAGTGGGGGGCTTGCCAATTTTTAAAGAGGCCATAATGGCATATGTAAATTGGCTCAACACATAGCCCATAGATGTATTTAGTGAGGTGAAAAGGGGAGCCCACTTGGTCGAGCTGGCCAAGATGGCATATAACAATGCAAACATTAGAACCCCTCCCACATTAAAATGAAAGATGAAATCAAAGATGGCCCCATATTTGAAATTCACGAATATTTTCAAATCAATTATAAAGACATGTAAAACATTGAAGAAAGGGAAAAACTTATTAAATTGACTTTTCCATCCAAGGAATTAATTTTCAATCCCATGGAGTTGAAGCAAGCCTGGCAAATCCAAATTACCTATTTGTGCTCAATGGACATGTGTAATCATTCTTTCTCTGTTGCGGGTTATGGGATAGCATGGGGATCCTTTTACAGGATAAATAACATTAATTACATGCATTTATTGTCACCTGCAAGTAGTTGGAAAATAAATTTTGGGATTTCATTCTCTCTCTTCCTTTCATTCTATAAATTATAATCTTGGGCTCATTTATAAAGGAGTTAGTCATTCTTCGTTCCTGCCCTCTCTCTCTTTCTTCTCTGCTAGGGTTGAATGTGGAGCTTAAGCGTCATCTCCAAGCTTTATAATAGCATTTTCTTGCCTCTTTCCCACTAATGATGTACTGTGTAAACTTGTGGAGCAATAAACTATGTTTTTGTGATGTATTTTGTCCATCCTTCACATATTTTTTTGTCTCTACTTTCCTCTCTTCATTGCAGGGTATATTGTGCATATTTTGATGTTTATTATAGATTTGTGGGATCTATTTTTAATGGGTTTGAAGTTGTGTTCTATGTGAATTTATCTCTAGTTTTTGGTGCATCTTGTCCACCCTCTCCTTTGTTCACCTCTCTCCATTTCAGGAAGCTAGATTTTTTGTTGGCAACCTCCTTTTCTAGTGTATCACCATTGTTAGTGTAGGTTTTATTTTCATGCATTCTCTCTCCCTAGTTCTTTGTAATATTAGGATAGGATTAGATAGATTTTCCTTCATTAGGAGTATCTTGTGGTGGGTAGTTTAGGAGCAAGAATCAACCTTCTTTGGAGGGTCATCTCAAGCCCACAAGTCCCACAGCTTAAGAGATGATCCAATGTTACAAAAATTACACTGAATGCCCCATCCACATTCAGGTGGTGTTGTAATTTGCTAATAATAGTTCTGGAATGCCCAGTGGGACATCAAAGAAGTTAGAAGTTTCATCTTTCACAGGTGTTCCATTTGAAGAAAATCATTATCTAGAGTGTAGTTCAAACATTTTCATTAGAATTTATTTCAACAAATAGGTGTGTTCTTGTTGTCATTTCAGCTTTTAAAATCATATAAAACACATATGGAAAATCCATTTGGTCAACAACCCATTCTCTAAAGTTTTAGACCTTTTCTCTATCCATTTTTCATTCATCTTTCTTTTGACTTCTTTCATTTTCTTCCATTCTATGAATTTCTGCAATCATGGCTTCTTCTCACAATGGAATTCACACTTGCAGTAGTGTAATCAACCTCCAATATGCTTCACAAATCCTCCATATCAGCATTATGATTAAATCCAAAACCACTATGCTTACCCATATGAGCAATGTCGAAACCATTTTTACTATGGAGTTGTTCAAGAGCAAGGGTATGCATATGATGATAACATTTATGTGGAAAATGTTGATTTCCAGGATAAAATCCAAGTACTGGAGGATAGAATGGCATAGTAAAGGGATATGTCTCAAATTCAAGCATTCAAATTCAAATTTAGGACTCCTTGTCCATGAGAGGGCCCTTTTCTGAGACATTATAGCCTAGAGCAAAATCTTGACTTCATAACTGAGATGTTTCCAAGGCTCATAAAGTGGATCCAGGAGATAGTAGCTTTTATAGCCAATGTTATTCAATCCTGTTAATCAGAAAACCTAGCATTGCCATCTTTTAATCCTCTTTACACTCTCTAATTAGCACCATATAAGTTGGAGCCCTAATTTCCAAGCTTCTTGTCGGCTGCCCCATTATGGAATCCACTTCTCCATCCTCTAGTTTCCCATCCCACCTCAATTCTTCTACCCTTTTCCCTTCCGAACAGCCATCACCTCCAAATAAACAATAAGTTCCATCCCTCCCACCACCATAAATAAAATTAAAATCAGTTGTAACCCAACCCAACCCTCCTCCTACTATCCCAAGTTCATCTTAGGAAGAAGATAATCAGAAAACCAGCCAAGAGCAACATGAAAGAGAGCCGAGCTAAGAAGAAATGATGAAAAAATTGGTAATTTTAGCTCTAAAATTTGGGATCGGATTGATTAAATTCTCTTACTGGTCAAGCCTTTGGAGGAGGCTAAGGTTAAAGAAGAAAAAGTGGTGAATGTTGATCCAATTGCAATAGTAGTAAACCAAGAAAAAATAGAAGAATACCAACAGTCTACATGCTTTAAATCCAGTGTCCATAATGACACTTTGCTTGAAGGAATTACTGATCCAATTCAAGTTGCAGAATCAGTCAAGGAGCAACAGAAATAATTATCTCTAAGTCCCATTGAAGATGAGCACATGGAGGATAACAAATCATGTTCAGAGGTTATGGATGAAGAAAATATCATTTAAAGATTTTTTCTTTCTTTCGTTGAATTTTATGTTGTTGATAAACCTACCATGGAGGAGGAGCAATATGATGACACCATTGCCACACCATTCATCAAGGAAGAAGATCAACTACTTACAGGAGCAATACAAAGCACAAATCATCATGCAAGCAACCCCCTTTCTCAGGAAGTTATAAACAAGGAATCCAATTTTTGAGTTAAATTCCATAGTAATGGACACATTTTAAGGATCATACCATTCCCTATCAGGCACTTGGATTCATTAGAGCCAAGGGAGAAGCCAAATCTGGTCATGCTCACTTCAGAGCATGAAGATGATCTTCAATGCACCAAGGATCAACAACAACATCTCCAACCAAATGAAGAACTAGAGGAGGTATTTATTTTGTTTGTTAATACTTTGGGTGGAAGGGTGGAAGGAAATTTTCCACTCTTATCACAGGCCATTCCCATTGCTGAGTTAATTATATGGCCTCTTTTTGTAAATAAGGGAAGTTATTTCTCATTGCATGTTGCTAGCTTTGTTTAGATTTTCCTTGTCCTGGTTAGATTAGGGTAGGTAGGTTTTTTTTAAGTATAATAAGTGTTTGTGCACACTCTACATGTACTACTTAAGGCATGTATGATTTATCTCTTTGTAAATAGTTTTGTTCATGTTTCTCCATGCAGTATAGTGCATCGTTCCCACAGTTGTTGTAATAAGGAATTCATAGTTACATGTAACAATTGCAAGTTCGAATTTAAACAAATGTAGAGAAACTAAAATCAATTGAGGAAGATATCTTGATGACTCTCTCTGAGAAACATTGCAGAAAGCCTTTGTGACCATGCAATAGTCAAGGATTAGCTGGCAGCCCAAATTAGAAATCAGCTCCATTCAAAGCGGTATTGGGCATTCAGAAGAAGGAAGAAAATCATAACTTAATAGAGTTCCATGATGTCCAAGTTGACATGTGTTCATCATTCAACCTCAATGGGTTGTAGTTGCTGAGAGGGGTGAAATTCAATTTTTTAGACAATTTTCTACTCTCGCAACAAAAAAATACAAAATTTTCTTACGAAATTTGAGACTGCGAACATCAAGAATTAGGCCCAGAAGTAGGCAACGACATTCCAAGTGTCCTAGGGTCATAGTTTAGATCAGCTCATGACGACCATGTAGACTCCATGCCCAATAGATTGTTATAGGAAACTAGCCATACTCTATTTAGCAGGAAAATGACCCCACGATTTGTCAAATTGTTATCCAATTTCACCCCCCGAGAAAAATTGGACAATAGAGTAGGCTTGCACTGAGAAATCCTCATAGCCATTCAGATAGATTTCAGTATTAAGGGTGGTATTCAAGTATTTAAGAAGACATGGGGTCCATCTTAGAGGGAAAATGGCAAAAATTAGGTGCCTTACTCTATGAATACACCCAGATATCCCTATGTAGGCCTCAATCATTTGAATATCCAAAAATATTGCATAGAGTTTCTCAGGAGGTGAAGTAGCATTTGGGGCAGCCTTAACTTCTAAGAGTATCTCACCGAGCTGGTTCCTCTATCTTAGTAAGTTAATGATCAAATCTAGCTTCCTGAGTTGGTTGTAAATATGGCTGAGCTATCCAAGGGTGGTCAAGTTGTTTTGTTGATAAGATCAAATTCTACAAGACAAGGTCAAGCCATTTCATAAATAATATTGAGTCATTTTGAGAGAGGGAAATCTCTGCAAGTCGCCAGGGAACTATGCCAAGTGAGGACGAAGGGTGAGTTATTCATCAATGCGGCCATAGAGCTTGACCAAGCTAATTAAGAGAGGCATAGTTGAGATACAGATCCATGCACCGAGCCATGTCACATTGTATATAAATGGAATTACATGGGGCATCAAGCTAGATCGAACATAATGGAAAGTTAAATGAATAACCATGACACAGATTGCAGATGTAGAGGATCACTTGAATGGAAGAGCTCATGTCCGAACCAAAGGAGCATAGTGACTGAATCATTTCACAATGTCATTGTAACCCAGACCAATGATTGTCAAAGTGGAAAATTTGTAGAGATCAACTCTGGACAAGATTTATTTTTCAGGTTCGAGCTTGGGGTAAAAAAAAAGTATCAAATTAAGGTGATTAGAGAACATCTTGAGCCACCACATTCAAAGTGGAACAAGAGGAACTTGAGCTCTTGTAAGCACTGAGTTATGCATATAGTGGTGGCCAAACCATACCAAGACCAAGTGCATCTATAGATGATCAAGTTATTCATCATGTCAAGCTAAGTTCTATGACATGGTACTACATCCAAGCTCGTACAAGGCATGGGCGAGCTATGTAGAAGTCATAAGGAACACATCAATCCTTAGGAGCACCCCAAGTGAGTCATAGTTGCCAAGTTTAGCGTAGAGACCCATCATGGAAATACGACTTGAATAGAATAGCTCAAACACATTACAGAGGGATCGGGACAAGCATATAGGTGGACGAGTTACCTTATGAGAATAATTTGTTGAGGGTCAATGAGAATGAGTCAAGCCAAGCTTAGGATCTCATGGTCAAGCACTTAGAAAATAGAACCAAGACTTGGTGGGCTCGGTGAGATAGTGTTGAAGTTGATTGGTGGAGGTTGATGGCTCAAATGGCATAAACAAGATAGGATCTGTGCAAGCCTCCACATGGCATCCCGGCGCAACACCAAAAGTTCAAGGCAATGAGGAAACCCCAAGACTGTGTGGAGCCTCCACGTGGAAGCAGGGTAAGTAGCCACCGAGTTGGCAAGGAGTGATTTTGTAGCTCGATGCAAAAGATTTTTCAACACAGTGCTGATTTAGGGATGATTTGGTAACTCGTCGCATGGATGAAGGATCTCACCATACAAAGGATGACCTGACATGAGGAGTTAAGAGGTTGGGAGGGGGTCGATAAAATGAAGCTCACCATCGAATCTCGAGTTGGCTGAGAAAAATAATGATAGGTTGGTAGTATAATAGTTGGGCATGTGGATAGATGACAATTTGGCATCCCACATAATGGAATAACTTGGCACATGAAAAGTAGAGTCAATGCAAAAGTTAAAACATTGGGAGGTCAAGGCACGGCTTGCCACACGATGCCAATGTAGAGGTGAGATAGTGGGGGCTCACCAATTTTTAAAGATTCCATCATGGCATATGCAAATTGGCTCGATGCATAGCCCATAGAGGTATTTGGTGAGGTGGAAAGGGGATCCAGCTCGGCCAAGTTGGTTGAGATGGCATATAACAATGCAAACATTAGAACCCCTCCAACATTAAAATGAAAGATGAAAACAGATATGGCCCTACATTTTAAATGCCTGAATATTTTTAAATCAATTATAAAGATATGCAAAATATTGAAGACAAGGAGAAAATTATTAAATTGAATTTTCCATCCAAGGAAATTAATTGTCAGTCTTGTGGAGTTGAAACAAGCCCGGTAAATCCAAATTACCTATCTATGCTCAGAGGCCCATAACTTGAGAATTTCTAAACAGAATCATGAAAAATTAGACTTTTTGGAATTATGACTCTGAGCCCAATTCAATAAACCCAAGAAATTCGAAATTGATGAAGATTTCATGGAGAATTTTTCAAAAATGAGCCCAATTCAGTTTGGTTGTTGGTGGGGTTTGGGAATGCATTAAATGGACATGTGCAATCATTATTTCTCTATTACATGTTATGGGAGAGGATGTGGATACTTTTATAAGAAAAATACCATTAATTACATGTATTTATTGTCACCTGCAAGTAGTTGGAAAAGTAATTTTAGGATTTCATTCTCTTTTTTTCTCTCATTCTATAAATTATAATCTTGGGCTCATTTGTAAAGGAGTCAGTGATTCTTCGTTCCTACCCTCTCTCTCTTTCTTCTCTACTAGGGTTGAATGTGGAGCTTAATCCTCCTCTACAAGATTTGTAATGGAATTTTCTTGCCTCTTTCCCACTAATGATGTATTGTGTAAACTTGTGGAGCAATAAACTATGTTTTGTGATGCATTTTGTCCATCCTTCACATATTTTGTTGTCTCTACTTGCATATCTTAATTGCAGGGTATATTGTGCATATTTTGATGTTTGTTGTAGGTTTGTAGGAGCTATGTTTAATGGGTTTGAATTGGTCTCTTTTATGAATTTATATCTGGTTTTTGGTGCATCTTGTCCAACCTCTCATTTTCTCACCTGTCTCCATTTCAGGAAGATGGATTCTTGGATAACAACCTCCTTTTCTGGTGTATCATCATTGTTATTGTAGGATTTATTTTCATTAATTCTCTTTGCCTAGTCCCTTGGAATATTAGGATAGCATTAGATAGATTTTCCTTCATTAGGAGCAGCTTGTGGCAGGTGGTTTAGGAGCAGGAACTAGTCTTCTCTGGAGGGTCATCTCAAGCCCACAAGTCTCACGTCTTGAGAGATGATCAAATGTTACACAAATTACACCAAATGTCCCATCCACATTCAAGCCATTCAGAGGTTGTAATTTGGTGATAAAATCGTTCTCAACAACAAATTTGAACTTATTGAAGTTATCAAAATATTCAATTTTATTATGAAGAGAAAAAATCCACATTTGTTTTGAATAATCGTCAACACATTACAAAAAACATGAAATATTAAAACCCATAATGATTAGGTTACATCAGATCATAAATATCAGTGTACACTAAATCAAGCTTACCTGGAACTTGATAAGTACTCTTCTGGAATGAGGATCTATGATGTTTTCCTATGAGGCAGTTATGACACTTGTCTGCATCCTTCTTGAGAGATAACAAACCTCTCACTGTGTTGTACCAATGAAGTGTAACGAGATATAAAAAAAATAACGTGACCAAGTAGTTGATGCCACTGTAGACACCAAAATTTGGTCACACACTCCTTGACCCCTCATTAAATAATAAACTTGAACACACTCACCTAACCATGACCACTCACACCCTACACTAATATTAATTTAATTAATTAAATTAAATTAAGACATGTCCTCACAATATTTATTATCTAATTATCCTAATTTCCACCTCACCTAGACATCTCATCCAGCCACCTCACCCTAGACTTATTCTTGACATGTTTCCATAACTAACTAAGACCTAATCCTACTTGCCTTAATGAGCTAAGATTTGGCCTAACCCTAAAAATCAATCCCTACAACCTCTCTAAGCACATTCCTACCCATTAGAAAATAAGCTTCCATTATAATCCATGAAAAAGAAACTAACTGGATCCAATAAATCAAGAAGATTTTCCCATCTTAGTAAACCTAGGGAATCCCACCCTAACTGACATCGGTCACCCCTAAACTAATGCCGGTCAACCCAGAACCGTCGTCAATCACCTTTTATTCCCTTTTGGTAGTCTTATTTAGAGGTTGGCACATTTGGAGAAGAAAGGAAGAGTAATCACATCTTCCCGCAACTAGAGTGAGCATCCGCTCACACCCAAACACCCATACACCCACAGCCATCCAAGCCAAGATTTGATTTATCCAAGCAAGGAGTAAAGCCCAAGTAGCTCAAGAAATATTTTCCTATCAACTGGTGACCCTCTACAGAAGAAAAATCCAACCACCATCTCCTATCTTCACCCACAGTCACCTGGTAGCAGATCCCAAGTAAGTACACTTGTTTATTCAATCCATTTTGTTTAGATACTCTTAGTATTTACATATTTTTCTGTGTTATTACTTTTCCATCCACTCACTTCTTTTCTCTGATAACTATCCCCCTATACCTCTTCCAAAACCCCTCAAAACCTTGTCCTAGCAATCCAACACCCCATTCCAACCTACCCAGCCCTTTGTGCAATCACAAAGAAGATCCAAAATCCATTGTGTAACATCTTCCATTTTCCACTTTCACCAGCATTAGTTTCCCTAAACTGCCGGTGGTTGAGCCTATACAGGTGTCGATCTACCTACCTGATAGTAGCCTTTGTTACTGTTCATCAACTTAACCCATAACTTCTCCCCACTTCACCAAAACCCCACCAGACTTGCCCATTGATCTACATCCCTACCCACACCATGTAGACACCTCACTTAGTAACCCATCAACCTGGAAAGCTGACCCAGACCCCTATTCTTGACCCCCTATCATTTCTTCAGTGACCAACATTGGTCACAATTAACTTGCATCAGTCAGGACTTGACCAGCATCGGTCTCTATATCTATCAACACAATACAAACCAGCAACCTACCTACTGTTATCACCAAATCACAGCACCCTATATTTATACAAGTGCATATACTTGAACTCACAGTGTGATTGGATAACATGGGTGCTATCTCCAAGTTGTGGGACTTGCTACTTGAGATAGACCTCCAGAGAAAGCTGGTTCTTGCTCCTAAACTACCTGCCACAATCTACTCTAATGCAGGGGAAACTAACTATTCTAACCTAAATTTCCAAGGAACCAGGGAGACAGAATGTATAAAATGAAAACCTACACTAAAGCAGTGATACACCAAAAAAGGAGGGTGTGAGAGTAGTCTCCAAATGCGTGAAATACAGAAGCAAAGTGCACACTAGAAAGGTGATGATAGTTCTCCACAATTTGCAAAATGCATTCACAACAATATTTCAAACATACACAATGATAATAGATCCCTACATGAACATAATAATAGACACAATATTCTTGTAAAGAAGAGGTTGAAGGGGCAAGAAGAATGCAAGAAAACACAGCAGGGGAAGATACATGCACAAACTTATATTTTATTGCTTCATAATATGCACAGTTCAATCTATTACAAGATAAGGGCCTGGATCACCATGCAAGGAGTCCACATACAAGGGCCTGCAACACATTGGCTTCACAAAGCAATTTTGACAGAGCTTTGCTACAAAAACTATCTCTCTTTTACAATGAGCCCAACACTCCAATTTATAGAAAAGATGAGAAGAGAGAGGGGGGAAAAATGAAAATCCTGAAATCTGTCCTTCAACCACTTATAACAAGCATTAAATGGAGTAAAATGATTATATATTACTTGAAAAAGGCTCCCCATACTGTCCCATGTGCTGAGCAGTTGAAAGAATGATGACCATGCCTCTTAATTGCACTCCCAACTACCAAATAAAACACTGTTATGAACCCGGCCACGTTTTATGAAAAATCTCTATCGATCTCTCACCAAATCTAGAATTTATTTTTTTTTGTGTCAGGATCAGAGCCAAAATTCCAACGGTACCAATTTTGTGTGATTTTGTTGAGAAATTCAAAAGTTATGGCCTTCTGAGTGCGGGCAGCTATTTTGGGTCTGGCAAGCGTTTTCTATCATTTGACGAGAATGAGCATTAACTGAATGGAGCCGAATATATTTCATTTTATTTAAATATATATACCCTCATTAAAAATAATAAATCCAGTTTTTTGGTGTAGAGGACGTCGTCTCATTCCAGAAAGTTCAATTTTGTGAAAATCGAAGCTCAGAGTCAAAAGTTATGGCCGTTTGAAGTTCACGGATCAAACATTGACTTTTCTTCATCTCTTCGGCCGCTTCGGATTTTCGCATCCCTCGGTACTTTTGTCCCAACTGTTGATGAAAATCTCCTGCTTCAGCCGATTTGGGCTTCCTTGTTCCTCGTTTGCTGCCTTTTCTCCTTTTCCTACCCAAAAGCGACACCTACTTCACCTCGTTCTTGTCCCGGTTCTGTTTCCCGGACGAAAATCTCTTGCTTCGGCCTATCGGCTTACATCTACCTCGCATAGATGTTATCCAAAATGTTCCTTACTCATGCCTGTGGCTAAATATTCTCATTCTTCACTCTCTTGTGCCTCAGATTAGTTTGTCAATGCACTCGGCCGGTTCTGGAAATGGCACCATTAGATAGAGCTTTTGTCTACATCTTCCCAAACCGCGTAGAGTTTTCCTCCTAACTTGATGTATTTTTGAAGTTCCACTTGTCGGCGAGTTTTTGACCTTTTCACATCCTTCAAGTGTCCCAACGTCCCTGACTGTGCCCATCTCCGCCTGGGATAAAAATGTCGGACTTAGAAGATTTCCTTTGGAATTCGGCACCAAGTGTTTGGTACGAAATTTCAATACGAAAACTGGTACCGACCGGGCCCCTTCAGACGAATGTCTTTAAGACAGTCCTGCCACCTGTAAGGGGTGAAATTTTTCCAATTTGGCTAACTCGTTGGGATTTCTTCTTGGATGGGAAATTTTGGAGAGATGGCCGACGGGGGCCCAAAAAAATGCACACGTGTCCTAAGGAGCCTTGAATCAATCTAGCTCTCTCGCGACTGAAAATTGGGACATGTTCCCCAAAATTACCTTGAGCGTGAATTTTGGATAACATATTTACTCCCAGGAGCCCGCAGCCTAGTAATCACCTGTGCCACGTTCCTCAGATGGTGGAGCAGACCTGCAGAACTTAGGAACCATTTTGACCTCAAGGTTTTTTATCCTGAAGGAAATTGTTAGATTAGAAAAGTCCTTATTGTGTTTATATGAGAGCCAAAAGGATCTCGCCACGTGTCCAGGTGGGACCCAATATTTACCTTATTTCTCACATTTAATTTGTTACAACCATGGATTGATAGCCTTCTAGGGAGTATTACACTTCCTGAATCTAACATACGCTACACAGTCCATTGCATATGTTGTTTAACTTCCATTTGGTGGTCTTGTTGTTTATTTCAGGTAGTTCCTCCTAGCCAAAAGGAAACTCATCACGATCAGTTGGGGATCAAGAAGTCAAGTGAAGGAAAATAGAGCAGGATGGCCATCGACAGTGCAACAACCTTCAACCTAGATTCAAAGGTATTCCCTCCTAGCCTTTTTACCCTTATCTGTTTCATCACATTCCAATAAATGTTCTAAGAATTAGGTGAAACATTTTTGCACGCCCAGTGGGACCCATTCGCATTTCTTCATTCCTAGGTAAAATTTGCATGTTTGTTTCCTTTCTAAAAGGTTCTCACATTAAAATTTCTCCCAGAGAATCTTCTTTCTTTCTATTGTCTCAAAGCAACCATCTTTTGGTTCTATAAAAAGAACTCTTTTCTCTTTCATTTGTACTACATTAGTGAAAGATCATATTCTCTCTTGTTCATTTTTGTGACAGAAAATTTAATATTTTTATTTGGGCTTAAAATTAATGGCATTTCATTCTTGTATGTCACATTAGTGCACATTAAATGAGGGCAACCTATACGCTGGAAGTCATGCCTAGCTGATGGTTGACAAAAGAATTGTAGAAAGCACATTCTCTCTCTCTCTCTCTAAGTCTTACCAAACTGCACAAATTCAAATTAACACATCTTTCTTAAACAACATCCTACCCGGGAACATCTGTTAGTGATCACATGATTCGGTTGGCAGGTACTCCCTAGCTTGTTGCCTCTGTCGAGTCATCATCTCAGAGGATGGCCCACCCCCACCATAACATACCTAAAACCTCTCCTTTTAGATATCCTTCTTCATAGGATGCCTTCCCAACCAAAAAATTATGTTCTAAATACACATAGTCAGTCCTTAATAGCATAAGCTAAACAAACATAATAAAAAGAGCACTTTTAGGATTGTATTTTTTCTTAGTTTTTCTGCTTGGCTTGCATTTTAAGGTGAGAGGATACGTTCTTCATCTTTTTATTTCTCCTTGCACACTCCTCATCATAGTTGGTGTAGTCCAACTTCGTTTAGGTGTTCCTGGACCCCATTTTTATCATTCTCAGAGTTTTAGGTTTGATTCCACACTTGATTTTAAATCACAACCACATTTTTCTTCATCTCTGTTTCAATTTCATAGTAACTAGTGTTGGTCCAGTGACCGTTGAGGTTACCCTCTAACTGTCATTGGTTTTATCAACTCAGACGTCATTTACTATTCTTTTTTGGTTAACCTAGCCCAAAAGGACACCTACTTCATCTTCTTTGTTGTGATCAGAGTCTCTGTAACTCTCAATATATTCTATGTTCTGATAAAATCCATCCTACAGCTTATCTACCTGGTAGATTATCAGTCTTTTTCCTTGTTTGGAAAACTATTCTTTTCTCACAGTGACCAACCGTGGTTACCTCTGACCGACATCAGTTTACCCTAACTGACATCGGTTAGCCTGTGTAGTTTTCCAGCTGACATATTGACCCAATCCACCTACCACTACCTATTTTTCCTATTTTTGTTGTGTTTCTGTGTCATTTACAGAAAGCAGTTCTACCAAATCAGCACTTGTTCACATGGTACTGACTCGTAGCCAAGAAAACACCCTCATATTCCATGCTAGTTGTCAACCACTCCCACCTAGTCCTTCACCACCTTCCATTCTATCACCCATGGATCCTACCCAACCTATCACCATCACCACAGGTGACAAGGAGTTCACATGAATCCTTGATCAGAACCCTGCCACCTTACAGTTCTATCTTTCCCACTCATCCACTTAAGATGCCTCGGGTCAGTTGATATACGACATGCCCATATCTATCCCCCAACACTCGTTCCTACTTCTGCATCAGTCCCCTTCTAGCTCCACACTACCCACACCTGCCTTGCCCCCAGTCATTTCATAGCTAGGCCCTATACCTATTATGACCGCCACATCTGCCACATCTATTACACCTGCAGCATCCACTATACCTTCATCAACCACCCAGAACATAACCTCATCCACACCTATTGTCTCACATATACCCATAGCAACACAACCACCCCTGGTGTCATTGACCCCTACCCCATTTCAAAACATTTTCCTTTCTATTCCACAGTCCTTAGCCCCCATCGCTACTAGAGTCACCTCGACCCTTCCACCTTCATATACATGTACTATCAGCAGCCTCCCGTTTCATCTATCATTCATTCTGGGTACGTGCCCCCTATCTCACTCCCTCATTCTCAACCTACCTATTTGGCATCACCATATACTTGGAATGCCACCTCCATCATATGTCCAACACCAACCCTCTTACACTACAGGAGGTACCCATCCATCACCACCTACCAATGACCTCATCAAGTTAATGATGGACAAGATGTAGACACTGGAGGCATCAGTTTCTGGCTCACGCAATTCTCTCACCTATGATGAAATTTGTAATGAGCCCATACACCCATCCATTCCTATTCATCCATATCCCATACATTGGGAGATGCCTAAATTTAACCACTTCAACAAGCAAAGAGGACCCGCAACAACATTTGTGGTTCTTTCAAACATGGGTGTTATCTGATCACCCATGATGACACTTTGCTTCTGAGGACCTTTCCCATGTCTCTGACCGGGCCCGCATTAGACTGGTATAGTGGATTACCTAGACATTCTATCTACTCATTTAATCAGGTAGCCCAAGCCTTCTTGGATCACTTCTCCATCAATGTTGTTAAGAAGGTTACCATGACTGACCTCTACTCTACGTGTCAATATGATGACGAGTCTATCACAGATTTTGTCACTCATTGGCGTAGCCTGATCAATCAACTCACATTCCAATTACCACAAAATGAACTCATAGATCTCTTCACTCGGGCTTGTGCTAGACATATTTCACTAACCCTGTAGGTGTAAACTTTCCAAACCTTTGATGAGGCATTCACCATGGCACGAAAGCTAGAGATTCGGGCCATCGAAGAAAAGAAAATCCAACTACAAAATAAGAACATGACATTTAAGTCAAATGATACCTCTTCTTCTTCAAAACCACAGAATAATTATTCAAAAGCCAAGGGAACTGCTAACATAGTGGTACTCAAGGATGGCCTAACTCATCCATCAAATCAGGCTAAGCCCTCATCTAATCTTTCCCATGTCTATACTTTTCAATTCAGATGAGAACAATGGAAATACACCCCAATTAGAGAGCCTTATTCTTCTATTTTAGAAAATCTCATTAAAGTTGGGGCCATCACCCTTCCTCCTATAAAACCACACACTGGTTTTGATCCTTCTCACCCCACACCTGCATGGTACAAAGAGCATGACTTCTGTAACTATCATTGGGTAAAAGGTCATAATGATGGAAATTGCATCACTTTCAAGAACATTGTCCAGGAAATGCTCGAGAATGGTGAGTTAGTCTTGGATAATCCGAACACACCTGCCAACCAAAACCTGCACATTTTCAAGAAACCATTTCCTAATCACACCCCTTCTTCTGACCAAACTAGGGAGACCTCAACTAATGATAGCAATACCTGTGAGGTCCATGCTATTTTCAGTGACGCACCAGTTGCTTCCCAATTTCCTCATATTCCTTCCATAGAGGAAATCCTAGCCCGAAGTCCTCCACCTACACATGAACCCACTTCACCTATTCCTCCACCCATAGAGGAACACCCTTCATCTCCTCCCTCACCTGTGAAGGAGCCTTCTGTTAACATCGAGACCACTTCACCTTTGGCTTCTCCACCTAGAGAGTCATCACCAGCAGTACCTCTCTGACCCATGGGAGACACTTTTTCATCTCCTCCACCCACAGAGGAGCACCCATCATCTCCTCCACCTATCAAAGATCCAGTAGAAATGTTGTTACCTCTAGGTGACCATTCTCCATCAACCACCCAAGATCCTGCTGACTTACTTTTGGCTCTCTTACCCACAGAGGATGAAGCTAGTGATTTCCCTATTTCTAAAACACATTTTACAGGAATTGCCATTCAATCCACATCGACCTCACCTACAATAGTGTCATTCTCATGCTTAGCCGATTGCTTGGATTATGTTGATAGAGCCTTACTTTGGGGGCGTCTTCTACTTCCTGTCTCAACACAAATGCAGATGTCACTTGCTGACACCTCCACTATCTATAATTGCAGGTAGGATCCAAAATTATTTCACCGACCAAACTGAACACAACCACAACTATCGCAAAATCTCCCATGACACCACTCATGGCTCAACTCACATCTCTACCCATAACCCAACATGCATCTGCATCCAAACCCACACCTACATCATCTTCCTTGCCTAAACCTATTACTACTTTAGGGGTCATACCAATGGCTAGCCTTACTCATCCACCCATCAAATTAGATTTAGCCACATCTTCCAAAACTAACACCAAATTTAACCTGGCCCCTAAACAGAAGAACCAATCTCCTAGATCTCATACCCCAACCTCACCAACCACACCCTTATCACCTTCACCCCTTCCATCCATCCTAGGACCTCACCCCTCGACCCTGGCTAAGAAACCCCCATCCACTGGTAAACCAAGAATGCAGCAACCCATTTCCCCATCGCAGACCTCTAATATACCCAAGTGCCCCACACAACCTCCACCCTCACCTGTAACCTTTTTACCACCCATACCTCCAATACCATCAATAACTTCTTCACTACCCACGACACTTCCTTCCCTTTCCCTCACACCTCCTGCCCAACCTACGCCACCTACCTCCACAACACCTTGGTTACCCCCATGGGTAACCCACCCTCTTCCACCATCCACTTTTCCCTCTACATCTCATGTGCTCATATCACCTTTACCCAAGAAGGTGCAACCTAAAGCCAAAAATCCACTACCCTCCAATAAGGTAGTTAAACCAACCACACACTCTATTGCCAGTTCATCTACCATGCCCCTACCCAAGTAGACATGACCAACACCTAAGACCATAGCCCAACCCACTCCCCCTCTTGCAAAGACTCTTCCTATATAGTCAACCACACCTGCACCCAAACCCACATTCACCTCCCATTGTGATCCACTAGTGGGATCCTATGCCAAAATCTTAACCAATCTCCTCAAAACTTTTTTCATCACATTACCACCTCTTAGACCTTATGACCCACTCAAACCTAAACCAAAAGGTTTTTATGATTTACCAAAATTTACACCTACCATCGTGTGCCAGGACACGATGTAGAGAACTGTAAGGCTTTGAAATGCTCTTGTCTAGTTGTGTCCTCCTGAAGAAAACTTTGACGATGATGATCTTCTTGATGAGGACCCCATTTTTCCAGCACCAATTTCCATAGTTCTTCCCTCATTGCCTACTCAGTGACCAAAATCTCCACCCCCACAACTCTTAGATCCATCCCTGAGATTCAAAATTAACATGGTTCGTATCAGAGAACTTCACCAAACCTCCACCCAAATGTCGGTGTGCCCAACTCATTTCACAAGGTTCCTTCCCACCTCTTGGCTTCTTCCCTTCCTGTCGTTACACCTTTCAAGGCTCACCTACTTCATCTACCTCCCCACCTCAAATCAACATGATCCACATTTCTACCCGCGCTCAGAAGGAAAAAGGAAAGGAAAAGGAAACCGACCCACCAACCAACCCTATACCCAACATACCATCTGCACCCACACCTAAAGTCACTATCCATGGCCCCACATATCCTATTTCTAATGGGGTTACACATCACGTGATGCTCAAACAATTACACCAATCCTCCCTCAAAATGTCCCTATATGACCTCATCCAAACCTCTGAGTCCCATTGCCAAGCTCTCATGGAGGTTCTTCAGTCTATTGAGGTTTTACCCAATGACCCTACACCCGTAGCCTCCATTATTACACCTCATCATGTAGCCTCTCTCACCAAATTACCACCTTCTTCTACACCTCCACCTACTCACCAAGTAGCCACCCTCAACTTCTCAGATGAAGAGATCGCACCACACCAAACTGATGACCCTGATCCAGCCCTTTTCATCTCCATCCATATCGATAATATATGTGTATGATGTGTTATGATCGATGGGGGTGCTAGCATTAACATCATCTCCTCCCATGCATTCGACCAAATGTGCATACCCAAAAATTGCATGCATAAACATCCCATCATGTTGCATTCATTTAATGATGCTATCACTTCTACACTTGGCACCATCATCCTCCATGTTCGCGTGGGCCCCCATACTATTCCAGAGTTATTTTACGTCTTGGAGGGGGAGTTTCAATATAACTTGTTGCTTGGTAGACCCTGGATTCATGTCATGGGTTGTGTTCCTTCCACTTTGCATCGTTGTGTAAAGTTTGAGCATGAAGGACACACCTATACCATTCTGGCTGACCCATCACCTTTCAAAACCTGTAACATGCTTTACCAACCCAATGACATGCTTGTACCCATTAAGGCATCTACCTCCATGACCACTTCCTCTTCACCCACACCTCCACTCACCAGTGCCATCGCTACCTCAACCGCACCTAAATCCTCCATTCCTACCACTGCCACAACCTCCACGGCTGACCTGTCAGCCTCCCAATCAGTTGGCTCCACCTCTGATCCAACCTCTAACACATCATCTATCCCAGCTACCCACATATCGACCACTGATCCCTTGGAAGGCATTTTTCAACGCCTCACTCTAGGGGAGTATCGCCTATATAATGTCAACACATTCCTTACTCCACAAGAGTATGGAAGCCTTTCACCAACACCCTCACTATGATCACCACATAGGAGAGTGTCTCCTTTATAGTCCTCCCCACCTTCACACAAATCTCACCTATGGGGGACTTGATACTTCCACTTATACACCTAAACCACCATCACAAACCCACCCCTTTTCTTTCGACCTCCAGTCACTCACCAATCACCACTTCACCCACACCTTCCTACACCGATGTGTGTGGAAAGGTTTTGGTTTTGGATTTTATGAGCAAGGCCATCACACTGTTATTCCATGTACTACCCGCAAACATAATGACCATAGTGGTATCAGCTTTGTTGAACTACCTACCAAGAAGGCCCGCATTGAACTCATTGAGGATATTGACCCTTCTCCACCTTCTTCACCTACTCCACCTTCTTCACCACCTTCACTGACAGAGTCAATGGATCCAGAATCCATTCCTCCTAACTTTTTTTTTCATAAACACCATTTCCTTGGGGCCTCTGACTTATCAACGCGAGGGCGAGGCTCCCTCTTCTCTTCCCTTCCTATATCCTGAAATGGTCGATGACGATACACCTTCTATTAATGTCATTCAATGTCAGGATGATGAATCTATACTCACCTACCTTGGTGCAGAAGACTCTTATATTCACCAGTTGTTACCCTCTGAGATGCAAACCATGCTGAATGAATCGACCATCGAAATCAACATTAATACCCAAGATGACCCACACATTCTAAAGATTGGCCAATCTTTAGATGCTACTGAATAGGAAGCCTTCACCTCTTTCCTTCGTGACCATAACAACGCATTCACTTGGTCCTATGCTGATATGCCTAGTATTGATCCTAAAATAGTGGTTCACAATATCATGACCATTCCTGATGCCAAACCTAAAACAAAAGCTGAGGAAAATGCATCCTCGCATTGCTCTTCTGGTCAAAGAAGAGCTTCAACACCTTTTCTCGGTTTCCTTCATTCTACCCATTGATTATCCCCAATGGATTTCTAACATCATTCCCTGTCACGAAAGGTGATAGGGGGACTCACATTTGCACAGATTTTGTGACCTCAACCTCACTTGTCCCAAAGATGATTTTCCACTACCAGGTATTGACCAACTAGTTGACCTTACTGCTGGTCATGAGATGCTATCACTCATGGATGGTTTCTAGGTTATAACCAAATCTTACTTAGCCCTAGAGGATCAACACAAAACCACATTCATCACCCCTTGGGGGACCTTTCTGCTATAGAGTCATGCCTTTTGGCCTCAAAAAAAGTGCTACTGGTGCTACATATCAATGGGCTATGACTTACATCTTCCATGACATCATGCATCATATATTGGAAGATTACGTAGATGATCTCCTTGCCAAATCTAAACATCACTCCGAACACCTACCCATTCCTAAAATCATATTTGACTACCTCATTAAGTATTGTGTTCGTCTTCAGCCAAAGAAATGTGTCTTCACGTAGTTCTTTCAGGAAAGCTCCTAGGCTTTATCATTTCCTTTGTGTGGTATAGAAGTTGATCCTATTAAAGTCAAGGCCATTCTTTAAATGCCTCCACCCACTAATTTATGTAAACTTCGTAGCCTGCAAGGTAAGTTGCAATCTATTCACCATTTCATTTCACAACTTTTCGATCGATGTCAACCATTTCATCATCTTCTCAAGAAAGGATGTCTCCTTTAAATGGGATGATGACTACCATAAAGCCTTTGAGGCCTTAAAACAATACCTCCTTCAACCACCCAGTACTCATTCCACCTAAGGATGACCAACCCTTCTACCTATACATCTCTCCACTGATCACTCCTCTAGGGGCCATGCTTGCTCATCGTGATGAACAACATAGGGAGCAAGTGGTTTATTATATAATCATACTCTTCTAGACTACAAAACTAGATACACCCATGCTGAAAAACTTTTCTTAGCCTTAGTTTTTCATTGCCACCAAACTCCGCCATTACCTACTCAACCACAAAACCTATGTTGTACTAACACGGACCCCTTACACTACATGTATGCCAAACCTTATCAAAATCAACGTGCCACACGCTAGCTTATGCTTCTGA
This sequence comes from Taxus chinensis, assembly GCA_019776745.2. Taxonomy (NCBI): domain Eukaryota; kingdom Viridiplantae; phylum Streptophyta; class Pinopsida; order Cupressales; family Taxaceae; genus Taxus; species Taxus chinensis. The sequence goes on from CM034151.1 coordinate 134,258,081, forward strand.
CTGACCTCAACCTCAAATTAATCCATCAAAAGTCCATCAAAGGCTAAACTATTGCTGACCAATTGGCCGATGCACCTATTTCTGGGGATCAACCCTCTAACTTTGACTTTCTAGATGAGTCTATTGCTACCCTTTCCCTGGATGAACCCGCTTACCAAATGACACTCTTCTTCGATGGTTCCAAGTGTCAGCGTGGGGGTGGGGCTGGTGTTATCCTCATTCTGCTTGATGGTGAACCTATGCCTTTGTCTTTCAAACTTGATTTTGATTGTACAAACAATATTGCTGAATACGAAGCACTCGTATTGGGTCTCCAGGCTGCTTATGCCTTAGATGTTAAGTCAATCAACATCTTTGGTGATTCTCAATTGGTCATAAACCAAGTCAATGGTATATACCAGTGTCGTAATGAGATACTTCAAAAGTATAAGCATCATGTGGACATACTTTTGACCACCTTTGACCGTTATGCCCTTCAAACCACCCCATGTTCTACCAAAAATTTGTAGATACCATGGCCTGCTTGGCTTCTCAGATACCCGCTTCACCCACTGACTCTAAAATATTTGTCACCATACAAAGACTACAATCACCCTCTTATTTACCTCGTGAAGTTTACTCTATCGGAACCGCTGCTCCTGACCTGAGTGACCTTTGGTATAAGCAATACACAGACTATCTTTCCCTCTCCATCTTACCTCCCAACCTCACTCGTAATGGACAACGTGCCTTTCTCAAAAGGGCCTCTCATTATGTCATCATGGGTGGCCTCCTCTATAAGCATGGCTTTGACGGTATTCTCTTACGGTGCCTTACGAGTTCTGAAATTCCCTATACCATTAAGGAAGTTCATGATGGCATATGTGGAGGTCACTTCAGTGGTCTCACGGTTGCTAAGCATATTCTTCACCTAGGCTATTACTGGATGAACCCTTAACCATGATTGTTGTGACTACGTTAAGCATTGTGTAAAATGCCAACAACATGCTAATCTTCATCATACACCCAGTCATGCCTTACAGGTCACCCGTGACCTTTGGCCCTTCTCTCAATGGGGTTTGGATCTTGTCAGAGAGATCAATCCCCATTCTTCCCAGAGACATCAATGGATCATCACCGCTACCAAATACTACACCAAATGGGTTGAAGCCATACCTCTCATCTCCACAAAAGCTGAGAAAATATGTGAGTTCATCAATCATCACATTATCTTTCGCTTTGGCATTCCACATCACCTCATCACTGATAATGGAAAACAATTCAAAAATAAAACCTTACAAAAAATTTTGCGACGCCTTCGGCATTCAACTAAGTTTCTCATCACCTTATTACCCACAAACCAATGGCCAAGCCAAATCCACTAATAAAACCCTGAAAAAAATTCTCATGAAAGTGGTTAATGATACTAGGAAGGACTGGCATATGCACATTCCTTTCACCCTGTGGGCATACCATACTAGTATTCACACTTCCACTGCTGCCACTCCTTTTTCTCTGGTCTACGGTACAGAGGTTGTTCTACCTCTCGAAGTCCAGATTCCATCTCTTCGTATTTCTCTCCATGACATGCTCAATGATGATGACTTTCACTAGGACCGTTTAGCACAACTTGAGTTATTAGATGAACATCATCTTAATGCTCTTGACCATCTCCAAGTTTACCAAAAATGTATCAAACGTGCCTATGAAAAATGTGTTCATGAATGAACCTTCCAAGTTGGTGATCTCGTCCTGAAGGAAAATCAACATGTAACCAAAGTAGAAAAAAGTAAACGGGGAAAATTTGCTCCTAATTGGCTTGGACCATACATCATGACTCATGCCTATGGATCAGGTGCTTATCATTTATTTTCATTCGAGGGTAAACCCGAAACCTGAGCCCCTTAATGCCTTGCATCTTCGACTATTCTAATATTGACTTTCAGTCCTACCTCACCTTCTGCCTCTTTTCATGCTCGTCCCTTGAGCACCATTCACTTCCCTCCTTTCACTATGCCATCCCCAATGACTAAACAAGAATCATGTGCATACCTGTCACTCTTTTACCCTCTCTTAAATATGTGTACCATGGCTCTGCACATGGCATGATTCTCATGGATACTTTTCATCTTCTTTCAGATGAGATCCCATGGTCGTTTCACCTTGCTTTCTGAACAAGAATCTGATTCTTCACCCTAGTCTTGTCCATGACTTAAAATCCCTCACATAATTTCCACATGGGATCCAACTCCTTGAGTCAAAATTCCAATAAAAAGATGACTCCCTCAAAAAGGACATCTTTCTCTCTACATCGCTGCTATAAATAGACTGCTCCCTCGAAGGACAGCTATGTAAAGCCTGCTTCAAAAAAAAAAAAATGAAGCTTCCCGCATCGATCAGCTTCATGAAGACCTCAAGGAGATAATTTCCTCATCCCATATAGACTTCCCACATCGATCAGTCTATCTCAAATACAAGTCAAAAAAAAAATTTTTCGTCATGGACTTGCTCATTGTGATCTTGGATCTCTTGCCAAAAGGCATGCTACCTCATACCATATAACCTAACCATTTTTCACCTTCTCACCCTTTGCACCTTCATTTCCTACCACCTCAAGGGACCTGCTAAAACTGTGACATTTGGTGATCATGTGACTATTCTTCACCTTTAGAATAATCAATCATGTAATGTCTTTAGGGTCTTACGTTCACCAGCCTACCTAAGGTATGGTCAACCCGTTATGATCCTCACCAATCAGGTGGCTCTCTTACCTCCTCTTATCTTTTAACTTCTTCATTACATATTGATTATCCTATATAGGACTAGACCCTCGATGCTTATCTCTGGGAAATTTTCCTCTTTCACCACAATCAACTTAAAATCACCCATACCTATTTTCCCACAATTCAACCAAGCCTAAATAACCTAGACTCAATCATGCCTATAACCTACCGACCCATTCTCCTACCTCCTCACATTTTTCCCTAGCTTATGGGAGAACTACATTGGCCTGAGGTCCCCTTTTTCTGGGACTATGTAGGTAGCACTTCAAGGGCATGGGGCCCTTGAAGGTTAGCTCAGCCACTCTCTACCCTTACCAATTTTCCCCTATTTTCCTATTCACATTATACCTGATTTTTCCTTTTGTATATCGACAACTGGAAGTACGATCTCAACACACAATAACTAATACACATATCTACCATCCATGTTTCAAACATCATCATAACATTCACCAATTCATCATTTCATATTTCCACACACAACAAAAATTTGGAAAACTACATCATCACGTATATCTACATTACCATTTGTTATCTGTATCACCAATTACTTGTAATCTACACCAAAACTTGACTCCATCCATGCCCTAAACTCAATCCATGCCTAAACCAAAACTCAATCCATGCCATGCCTCCATCCATGCCTAACATGACTTAATCCATTCCTAAGTAAAACCTGACTCAATGCCTATGACCTGAATCCATCCAACCTGACTCAATCCATGCCTAATACCAAAACCTAACTCAATCCATGCCTATGACCTAACTCCATCCATGCCTAACTTGACTCCATCCATGCCTAAACCAAAACTTGACTCAATCCATGCCTATGATCTGACTCCATCCATGCCTAACTTGACTGACCTAACTCCATCCATCCATACCTACATCAACCTGACTCAATCCATGCCTATGACCTAGCTCTATCATGCCTACACTACTTGGTTTCCATCACATATACAAATCATAATAGCAAGTTACACACAACCATATATACATCATGCCATAACCACCATCATCTCTATAAATAAATCATCCAAACATGTGTATCCATATACATGACTCTCAAATATCTTCGGCACGCAGGCTGGTATATATAAAAAATCTCAAAAATTCTCATGCACATCCTCACTATCTTTGGCACATGCTGTATATATGTCAAAAATATGATGTCAAAAATAAACTAATCATACATGGAGCTCAATCATCTCCCCATCTGATATCCAAGCCTATCTCATCTGTCTCCTCCTCTGCTCCTCTAGCCCGGCATCTGACTGACCTCTCTCTGCCTCACCCTGGTTTGGCCTTTGATGGTCCTACCCCTAGAGCTAGCCTCCATGCACTAGTGGCCTCACCCTGATCTGGCCCCTGGGCTCGCTGGCCCCCTGTACTCTCCACACTATGTGTGTGGGATATGCTCCTCTCACTCGAGGCCTGTTGTGCCTTGTGCTCGACATATGATAAGACATATATCCCTACTACCATCAAGTGATCTTGATAGTATCTCACCTCACCCATGGCATCTCTCAACCTAGCTGTAGGTACTATCTATGGTGGTGCCATCAGCCTCTGACCCTGCCCTATTCCTACCTGAACAATGGGACCCTGTCCATGCCCATGTGGTGGTGCTATCAGCCCCGGAACCTGCACCTATACCTGGGCATGAAGGGCCGCTATCTGTGCCTGTGCAATGGCCAGCTGACCCTACAAACCTGTAACCTGTCCCTGTGTCATGGCCAACTATCCCTACAAACATGTCACCTATGCCTGTAGGGTGGCTACCTACACCCCATCTCCATCTCCACCCTCTCCCCCCCCCCCTGGTGTGGGTACTGGTCCCTATACTCCCTGTGCATGACAAGTGGCCACCTTCCTATAAAGTCACAACTTGTGCCTCGGCCCCTGTTAGATCTCCATGTACTATGCCCAACTGGGTCACCAGGGTAGCCACCTACCCCTATAGGTCATCTCTCTAAACTATGATAGTGGTTAAATCTGACTGCCCCAACCTCAGCGGTACTGCTCATAGCTGTGCAGCCCACCACTGTCTATACCTTTTTGTCTCCCCATAGCATCATCTATCTATCGACCGACCGACTCCTCCTCCTACTCGGTTAGCACTATAGGTCGTGGTGGAGACATAGGCCTCTCCACATCATCTCTCCTATACTGTGGGAAGGGTGGGGGTATATCTTGTGGCAACCCAAACTATCATCTGACCCAGTCTATGGGTATCATCTCATGCTCCCTTTCCCACCACCCCTCTATCCACCTATAGATCTGTAACCCATCCAGCTCCACCGCCATCTTCATGTATGAAAGGAAGCCCACATATGGCCTCCAAATGATGTCCACATTAAACAACCCCTCCAGTAATCACCTGTAATAGGCTACATCATGTGTAGCTCTCGCAGCTCAGTGCTCCCCAATAGCTGGTACCCATCACCTATAGCCCACCCATAACAACCTTGCCTCAAATGCATCATCTCGGGGCATCCCAACTTTCCGCACACACACAATATGCTCATATGCCCAACAGTGCAGTAAGAATGTACAACAAAGGTTGAACCACTGTAGGCACCCATAAGCCCACAGCTCCCTGTATAGCTACACCAAGAATGCAGGTGCCCATGCAAACCAAGTCCTTCTCTCCACCATGTCATGTAGAACCCCCATCAGTGACCATGGGAATCTCCCACCCTCTACATCTAGCAGTAAAACAATAGACTGCCTCCATCAGAAGCACTACCAGCCTCATCTCCTTGGGGTAGGCTTGGTACATCACTCTGTAGCTCATACTGGCACTGTGGAATCCTAACAATTCCATACCCTTTCCAAACACTAGTAATAGTAACTCCTCAGATGCCTCTAAGGAGATCAAATAAACCTGTGTACCTACTATAGGTAGTCACATGATCCTATAGACATCCTCTAGGGTGATCGTGATCTCACCCGTTGGCAGATGGAATGTGTTGGTCACCGAATCCCATCTATCGATGAGGGAAACCATCAAACTCACCTTCCAGACTATGTGTGGTAGCATCTGACCCCAATCAGGCCCACCTCTACAACATGGTGCCACTCCTCGCATGTCGTGCTCACTCATACCTCCACTAGTAGTGGTGGTACCCTATCTCTCATCCACAGCTGATCTCTCACCTGCAGCCAACAACCAATCATATTATTAAAACTTTCCCACACCTGCATTCAACCTTGCCACCCCCACTATACCACTTACCCTACCTATATTACTTCGCATTATACCTTGTCACCTATACCTATGCCCTAAATCAACACTACCTATCTACCCACACCTCAGACCCTTACCTATTTTCATTTTTGACCCTCTCATTGATCTTACTTATTCACCCACCTACCAATACCCATAACTCTTCCCCCCTACCTAACTCTCCATACCCCTACCCCATCTATTTTACCCCCTTTTTGGGCCTGCCTCTCTAGCATGCCAACTAGCACTGGTCATCCGTGATCGACCATGGTCCAACAACAACCGGCATCGGTCACCACACCTATGACCGATACCAGTCCTCACCCACCGACACCGGCTAACATTGGACCGATGTTGGTCACTATCATGGTGACAAACCCTTGATGCCTACCCTATTTCTACCTAAATTTCTCATTTCTACCCATTTCCCCCACCAATGCCTACCCAACACCTATCCCCACCCCTCCTTTACCTAAATCTACCCTCCCTTGTTCCCCTTTTCTCTTTAAATTCCCCACATTCAAATTTTAATATTTCCCCCCCAAAAACCCACTTTCCTCCTACCCAATTTCTATCCTCCACCTACTCAAACAAAAAAAGATAGGAATTGACTCTTACCTCATCATGCTGCCACCTATGATGTGGCACCTCGGGCCACTACATGGGTCCACCTGATCCCTCTCCTGCCTCTACCATCACTGACTGCCCTCTGGCTCTCCACCCAATCAAATCGATCACACCGAGCTCGTAGACCCACCTATCGACCAATGATCACTCACTCTGTGGCTTGCCAACTCAGCTCTCCATGTCACTTGGTTTCTTTCCACCAATTTCTCTCTCTCTCTTTTCATTTTCTCCTATGTGGTAAATGACAAATGATTTCAAAAAATGCAGAACTTTTTCTTTTTATAACCTTCCTGACTTGACCGACGATGGTTTCACCTAGACTGACATTGGTCCTATGCCCTAGCATACCATGGTTGGTTCATGGTGACCAAAATCAGTTAATTCTGACCGCTGTTAGTTATCCTACTCAGCCTCATTTCTACCCATTACCCCTAATCTAAATCCTGAATCCTTTCCACCTCACCCACACCTGACTTGGACACTCCACTTTATCCTCCTGACCTCATCATTTATCACCTAACCTCATCATCATTTGGGGACTCATTATTTTACCCCTACCCTAGCCTTACCTATGTCATGACCTATATACCTAGACCCAGAACACTGTTTGTGACCTTTGAACCTGTGTGCTCGCTATACCTTGTGACATTATTACCGTGTTGTTTGACCTAATGACCTTACTTTGCCTATTGTCGTGATGTTTATCCTGACCCACCCTTGGTGCACCGGAACATACCTAAATGTTCCTGCACCTGACCTACATCATGTTTCCTGACCATATCCTATACCTTGGATACCAGAATCACTTCAACCTTGTTTGGATAGCCCTATCGACCTTAGACAATGTAGAGTTTTCCTGCTCTTCAACCTGGTACCATGCTGCAGTTTATACGTGTGCATGCGTTTGACTGTTACTACCTTTGACCCTGACCCATTACCTAGATTACCTGATTGGACCTTTACCCCTTTACCCCCATTGTCCACCTTCCTCTTCATCACATTCACCTTTTATCAAACCACTCACTGATTCTGCCTTCTACCTCATCAGTTCCTGGTTTGAGGGGGATCACCTTCACCCACACATGGGGCAACCACATCTTATTTTTGTCAGCGTCGCTTACCAATACAAGCTACGCAACAAAAAGGGGCAAAATGTAGACACCAAAATTGGGTCACACACTCCTTGACCCCTCATTAAATAATCAACTTGAACACACTCACCTAACCATGGCCCCTCACACCCTACACTAATATTAATTTAATTAATTAAATTAAATTAATCCATGTCCTCACAATATTTATTATCTAATTATCCTAATTTCCACCTCACCTAGACATCTCATCCAGCCACCTCACCCTAGACCTATTCTTGACATGTTTCCATAACTAACTAAGACCTAATCCTACTTGCCTTAATGAGCTAAGATTTGGCCTAACCCTAAAAATCAATCCCTACAACCTCTCTAACCACATTCCCGCCCATTAGAAAAGAAGCTTCCATTCTAATCCATGAAAAGAAACTAACTAGATCCAAGAAATCAAGAAGATCTACCCATTTTAGTAAACCTAGGGAATCCCTCCCTAACCGACACCGGTCACCCCTAAACTGATATTGGTCAACCCAGAACCATCATCGGTCACCTTTTATTCCTTTTTGGTAACCTTATTTCGAGGTTGGCACATTTAGAGCAAGAAAGGAAGAGTAATCACATCTGCATGCAACCAGAGTGAGCATCCATTCACACCCAGACATCCACAGCCATCCAAGCAAGGAGGGAAGCCCAAGCAGCTCAAACAACATTTTCCTATCAATTGGTGACCCTCTACAGAAGAAACCTCCAACCACCATCTCCTATCTTCACCCATACTCGACTGGTAGCAGATTCCAAGTAAGTACACTTGTCTATTCAATCCATTTTGTTTAGATACTCTCAGTATTTACATCTTTTTGTGTGTTATTGCTTTTCCAGCCACTCACTACTTCTCTCTGATAACTATCCCCCTATACCTCTTGCCAAAACCCCTCGAAACCCTGTCCCAGCAATCCAACACCCCATTCCTAACCTACCCAACCCTTTGTGTAATCACAAAGGGATCCAAAACCCATTCTGTAACATCTTCCATTTTCCCACAGTCACCGGTGTCGGTCTCCTAAACCGCCATCAGTCGAGCCTATACTCGATGTCGGTCTACCTACCCGATACTGGCCTTTGTCTACATTCATCAACTTAACCCATAACTCCTCCCAGCTTCACCAAAACCCCACCAGACCTTCCCACTGACCTTACATCCCTACCCACACCTCGTAGACACCTCACCTCAGCTCCCCATCAACCTAGAAAATAGACCCAGACCCTATGTTCTTGACCCCCTATCATTTCTTCAGTGACCGACATTGGTCACAATTAACCGACATCGGTCAGGACTAGACCCGACATCGGTCTCTGTGTCTGTCAACATAGTACAGACCAGAAACCTACCTACTTACTCCCAAGTTACCTATAATCACCTGTGACCTTCATCAGATCTCTGTCAGACCTGCAGAAACCTAGAACCATTTACCTGACCTCCGGATCTGATCCTAACCTATCCTGTTAGATTAGATTTTTCTTATTGTGTTTATATGAGATGCCTAAATCATATTGACTATAGTAGGACAATATTTACCTTATTTCTCACATTAATTTGTTTACAATAGTGGATTGATAACCTTCTAGGGAGTATCGCACTTCCCAGATCTAGCATACGCTAGGCAGTCCACTGCATATGACTATTTAACTTCCATTTGGTGGTCTTGTTGTTTATTTCAGGTAGTTCCTCCTAGCCAAAAGGAAGCTCTCACAATCAGTTGTGGATCGAGAAGTCAACTCGCATGCAACAACCTTCAACCAGCTTCAACAGGTATTCCCCCTAGCCTTTTTACCCTTATCTGTTTCGTCACATTCCAAGAAATGTTATAAGAATCAGGTGACCCAAATCAATGTACCAAATTGTATTAGATGATGTGGTTTCTTCACTAGAATAGGTAGTGTACCAAAATGCCTCATCCTCTGAATGGTCTTCTTACTCAGTTACATTACCTTATTGATGGCGTTTCTTTCTCTGGTTCCCCCTTTTATGCATTTTCTTGTAGTGTGATTATCCCTGTTGTGATTATTAATTTTTAGGTATGGAATTTCTCGATGACCCTTTCGTATATGTGTTGTACCAAAAATATTTCAACTCATGTCCTATTTTATAGATAGGACACTTCTTTTGTTTTTCCCATATTTGATGTTGTTTTTATGACTTTTAGGAAGAGTGTGTTTTATTCTTCCCTTTCTAATGAGAAGATGGTGTTTTCACTTCTTCATCATCTTTGTTATATAATGACTCCTCTTGTTGCAAAAAAATCACCAACTTCTTCCCAAAATTGATTATTTGCTCTGATAAGTTAATTGTCATCACAAAAATTATATATGAGGGTGGAATTTCTCACAAAATAATGGGCACAAGAGTTGTATATGATATATCCTCTCCCAAGGATAGAAGTGACGCCCTCAATGTTGCAAATCTACGCAAGAAATACTCAACTGTCTCATTCAGATTGAATGTTAGTGTATGCTATTGACTTTGTAAATTTATTATCGTGTTCTTATTCTTAGCCTCGTACACTATTCTCAACATTTCCCATTATTCTTTGGTTATTTTTGCATCTCAAATGTGGGGTTACATGTCATCGAACACTACAAACAAGATAATCAATTTGTCCTTCTAATTGTTCTTATCAAATGAAACTATTGTGTTGCATCACTTGTTATTCTGGTTGCAGAAGTATTTACAACTAGCCAAATATCTTAAAACTCAAGTTGAGTTTGAATTTTGGTCTTCCACATGGCATAGTTATCACCACATAGCAACACCAAGTCAGAAAAAATAACTTGGGAGCATTGTTTTCCATATGGGTTATTATATTTTCCCAATTAAATGGCACGTTAGCACAACACAAGTCAATAATAAACTGAAATTTTTTTATTACATTTTCTTGTGTATAAAAATTGAATGGAAGGTAAATTTATTTTATTTTTTGGGGCCCTGGTGGCCTCAAGGGCTCAAAATGGCTCAAACAATGAAACACCACAAAAAAATTTATAAATGATCCTTTCAATCACCCCTCCTTTAGCAAAAGTTGGTTGAAATCAATTTTTGGAGCAAATGGGAGAAAAAAATATTTTTTGTCCCCAATAGTATTATCCCTACTAAATTTGGCAAGGGTTTTAGCCTTGACTAAGTGGGTTTAGTGAATGTTTAGCAGCTAAATCTGGTGGATTTTTAATTTTTTAGTGGCTCCTACTAATAGGTGCTATATAGAAAAATAGGGGGGGGGGAGGTTTGAACCCTTACCCTTTCCACTCCAAGTGCTTTATAAAATATTTAGTAGCCACTTGGTTGGGGTGGCCGCTTAAACATATATATTGGCCAATAAAAATTTATAATAAATCAAAAAGAGTTACCTTTCATAGAAGGGTGTCATGCATCGATATGGGTGAGGGCTACGTGGCAGAAGGATTAAATAGAAAGTTTTAAGTTTTTCTGGAAAACCACACGTGTAACCCTTTTGCAATCACCTCATAACCACTTTACTTGATATTCCTCCACTTTGTTTTTACAACATTTTGTTATTCTTTTCTCTATCGCTTTGCAGGTCTCTTTCATAGGTCAATGATCCACGTGATTTTGATTTTTTTCTATGTATGGTCTATATGATGGATGTTATATTCAATGCCATGGGCTATGGGCTCCGTTTATAGTTCATGGGGTCACAGGTCTCAACCAGACCAATTTTTGGAGTTCTTATTGGCTTTATCAGCCAATGCAATCTAACTTGGGATTACAACTCACCGTGGTTAGATCCGAGCTTGACATGGATGACAGAGGGATATCGTTTTGTTGATAGGGATCAACCCACTTATAATGCAGAGTAACTCGGTTGCTAACTCGGTAAATGGGGGTCACTTAACTCAGTTGATTATCAATGCTTGGCCCAAACAACATTTGAAATTTCCCCAATGCACGAGCTTAACTCGATTCAAACACAACTCACCCAAATCAGGCTTAACCTGATAGGTGTATGTAACTTTGTTCTGTTAAAGACAATATACACTAGACTTAGATGTGGCTAAAATTTCAACTAAATTTAGAGAAGAAATCCTTGTTGGGGGAGTTTTTGTTTACTTTCAGATCTAGAATTTCCCACAGAGTAGCCTAGTGTAAGAGGTATTTCTTAGTGACTCCTCCTTTCCCAGCACATAAATATTTTTGTAAACTAATAGAAAAGGAAAATGCAAAGTGTGGGGATGAAAGGGTGGGGTTGGAAAGTTGTATATGCTCTCCAAAGTGTATATTTTTTATCCAAAACCTTCTCACAGTATTTTTCTCTCCTCCTACAAATCTTGTTGAATGTGCGGGGTCCTAAAGTTCTCTAATACCAAATGTGAATAAGAAAATAGGGAGAATGCCTACCAATATTATTGATATGGAAAAATCATGTTATTGATTAACTAAAATATGAAAAATACGAAAGTATCTATCTATATTTTAAATTAATCTAAAGTAGTAAAAATAATAGAATAACTGATATAAACTGAAATGTAAATGTTAAATGATTTTATTTAATATTTAAATTAAATGAAATAATAAAAATAGAATTGATAGGGTACTAACCTAAAAATGACTTACTTCATTTTGTATCAGGACCAAATAAAATGATGTGGGGACGAAAGACAGTCTAACAGAACAACCCAAAAAATTATAACAGGTGGTGATTTTCCCAGAATGGAGCACCTAGAGGAGGACCGAGGTGCCTATGGGTGCTCTGGTTTACAAAAAATATTAGGATCTTAATCTGACAAAGTCATTAGATCTTTGCAATATCTTTATCTTTTTCACATAGTTTTTATAGTAGCTTCGCTTAAGTCGTTGTAAACCTGTGATGAATATCTACCTGTAAAACCCCATACAAAGCATCAAATCCCTAAAAATGGAAGATGCATATGAAGGGGTCGGACTGACCTTAGCTACCACAATGGTGGACTTACAACCAAGAATTGCACTACATTCCAAACCCAATGTAGTGTTGTGTGCTTGTGTGTGCAATTATGTGCCTAGGGTGCTCGAGCGCCAATGACGCAGATATAAGGGGCAATAACTAGATGTAAAATGTAAATGTTGAATGGAATAGAATGAATGCAACCCTTCCTCTATAGTGTGTGTGATTCAATGATGTGTAAATTTCTTTGCCTTAGTAGATAGTTATCCCTTGATGGTAGATAGTCCACCCTTATAATAGTGTGTATGTTGTGTTTATATAGGGATCTTTTTCTCAAATTTCGACACTAATGACCCAACATGCTGACTAGTACCTAGAGGAACGAGAGGGAAAATGACAAAGACAAACCTCAAATAAATAAATTATATCTAAGTGTTTTTGGGACTATGGAACCTAAAATTAAGGATTGGGGTGCCCACAGGTGCCCTAGTACTACCATATGCACCCTATTCAAAGACTAGAGATTAAAAATGACCAAATAATGACACCTTATACTCCCTAGGAGATGACTAGAACTACGTAATTAACTGATGATTATGCAAGACAAATGATGGCAATGATTGACTAACTAACATCAGGACTAGGGGATGAGCCATTAGTGAATAATTTTCTTACGCGAGATCCGCATATAAAACAACATACTTGGCAGAATAAATATAATAGTAAGTGTGTGATTTTGTGACTACATTTTCCCCCAATTTATGGTGGTGAGCAGAAAGCTCAGCAACATAAAGTAGATAGAGATGTGTACCCAAGTGAAATCCAGAGAATCCTATATTCTAGTAGAAAAAACAGATGTGGTAGAAAAATCATGCCGAAAGAACCATAAAGATTTTTGACCCATGGATCAGTGGGTTGATCCATGCAACGTAGCGAAAAATGTACTAGTATGATGAAGTGCACTAAATGAGAGTGATGATTGTAATGTATGATAATTTCAAATGCATAAAATGATGATGAGATGGGGCAGTGAGTGATCAATTCCCGACATGAATGCGTGTATACGAATAATCGACTGGAGGATTTAGGCGTCTTACCGCCAAAGGAAGAGTGTAGGGAGAAAAATGTGTTATTCTCTAATCTCTAATCACATCCTCAAGATCTAGCCACTGCAGACGAACTCAGATCAATTTTTTTTGGCTTTTGGATCCAAATAATTTTGATCAAATAGTTGACCCATATAGGAGTGGTATAGGAAAGGCACTCATGCCCCCACTCCATGGGTGTTACCAAAAAGTAATGGATTCCAAGTTATTTCATCTGGAAGTGAATGCAAGATGATGGCTTCTAAGTTAGGTCATCTGGAAGTGAACACGAGATGATGGCTTCCAAGTTAGGTCATCTAGAAGAAAACGTGAAATGTAGAATAACTTCCCAAGTTAGGTCATCTAGGAAGTCATACATAACTCCCAAGTTAGGTCATGTGGGAAGATAATCATGTTGAATTTGTATTGATTGAGTGATATGATTTTGATGTTTAAAAATTTGAATGTGTTGTTTGATTGATTTGATTTAATTTATTACTTGTAGAGATATTTTTATGCTAGTTGGTCCTAGGTTAGGTCATTAGGGGGAATCGATAGAAATTGGTGAATGATCGCATAGAATTTTTTTAATCTCTTTTTTTCCCCATGTTAGGTCATTAAGGGGAAGTGATGAAATGTCACATAGAAAACTTGTATATTTGTTACCCACAAGCTAGGTCATTAGGGGGAATTAATGGTGAGATCTCACGCGCTGAGTTAGTAAATTTTTAAAAATGATGGGTTGGTAATGTTTATTAATCACATGGTAATGTAAGGTTAATTATAGGATGACCCCAATGATATGCCCCCCTTGCAGAGAAATGGGAAGTGATGAGAAGAACGAACACTAAGTCAAAAGTAAGCACGTAATAGATAGAAATTGAAAAAAATGTGTATGGAGTGAATGGAAGACAATTTCAAAGAAATATAATGCATGTTTAATGTGTATGTGATGGTGGTAGGTGGAATTCTAAAAATAATTCCACAAACATGGTGTAAATCAGAGTATAAATGCTCAAGATATGACAAAAATTGTGTAATGTGTATTAGTTGTGATAATAAGTGCCAAATAAATGACTATAATAAAGTGGGTGAATGAAAGGTGGACTATAAATAGTGAAGATAAAAAAGTGTTTAGTCACCCTCATTTGTTGTATGTGCACGATAGTAATATTGAGCGCGAAGTGAGTGAAAAATATGCAAGTGAGAGCAGCAAGTCCTAACCGATTTGAGATGGTGGCAACCACTGTAGTGTCACATACAACAGCAGATTTGAGTAAGTCTGTTGTTTTTCGAGAAAAATAAACATGGTGTAGTAGTTGTTTTTAGTGAATTTTTACAAATTTGAGATTTTAAATTTTTCTCGATGTTTTAGACCTAGATAATAGCGGTGAGGGTGTTAGTGAACCTTAGGATAAGGAGCACCTAGATCTAGGAATTGGTGTCCTACTTCATGGCACCCCAGTCCTGCATCTGGGCATCATGGTTTGAAATGTGTGTATTTTGTCTAGAGTGATGAAAAATGAGATTTGTAATGTATATGAATTTGATAAGTGAGTGTGTTTGGATTTATATAGTGTTCTAACATTTCATTTTTTGTCGTTTTGTGGTGTGCAAAGGGTTATTCAATCAAGGGAGTTCCATGGTGGGCATCACATGAGTACGTTTCTTGGCTTAGGTCTATTAGATGATGATTGGGATGTTATGGACTGTGTGGTCTTGTTCACTTAACATGGAAGGGTGATGTGTCTCACAATATGCCGATGTTTATTGCACTATGTGATAGATGGTATGCAGATACATCTGCATTTTGGTTTCCTACATGGGAGATGATTGTTACATTAGAGGATGTGTGTCATATATTATGGTTGTTAGTTGTTGGTGAGAGAGTACAGATTATGCCAGTGGAGGATATGGAGAGGAGGATTCGAGATGTTAGACGATATTTTGTGGGGACTCAAGTACCTTCCAAAGCCCATATTAGTTTGGATGCTATTATGAGGTTTGGTGTTCCATAATTGTAGAAGTTCATTGCATTGGTCATTGCTTCGTTAATTGAAATTAAGGGAGGAGGTGTAGGCATCTTGTATAAGATGCATGATATATGTCGACGTATAGAGGAGAAGAGCACTAGATACACATGGGCGTGGTGTGTGTTAACCCGCCTATATAGAGACCTATATTGATTTAATCATAATGAGCATGGAGGTGGGATAAGAGATACTACACTATTACATGTATGGGTGTATGAGCACATAACAGTGTTAAGGCCATTTGGATGTCCACAAGAAGAGTGGGCTAGGCTAGAGATATATACGAGGATGTGGATTAATATTTGTGGGTGCATGATGGATATAAATACCTACAGGGAACTTACATATAGGATGGGGCCCGAGGCAGTTGTATGGAGGCCATATCATGACTATGGAGGATAGATCGAGGATGCTGTAGAGTTGAGGTACATTCGGAGGACTATGTGGTTAGAGGATCAATTTCTAGGTGTGGGCGAGATTTTTCAGGTGGAGAGAGTATCACAATAGTTTGGTGTGGCTCAAGATGTGCCCCTAAATCCATATATATGACTGAGGGCTATGAGATCACCTTGGAGGGCCAGAGCTAGACCAGAGCCCACAACAGAGAAACTAGCACCCCCTTGTCGAGATGAGTTAGACACGGCGATAGAGTCGGTAAACGCATATGATGCGGGTTGCATAGAGGAGTACCGCGCATGGTGGGTGAAGCATCAATGTGTATTGTTGTTCCAGTTATTTATAGGTCTAGCGGAGTTACCACATATAGGAGGAGAAGAGGGGGAAGCCCACACCCCCAAAAATGTAGAAGTGGCTATAGTTGAGCATGAGTACCTTTATGTAACTATGTTGTGTATTTTTTTGATAGAGTATGTTTTAGTAATGGTTATCTAATTACGTTGTGTTATTTTTGTTGTAGGCAATGTGTATTGTTCCCGATAGTAGACACATTCATTTGCACCTTTATGTGGAATGTGCCTACTGACGTACTTGGTGGAGGGATACTTGAGTGAGTGGATGATATAATGGGTGAGGATGCCAATTTATTTAAGTCAGTGGCCATAGCAGAGGTGACATACATGGTTTTCTTAGGTAAGAGGGATGAGGCACACGAGGAGACTCGAAAAGCTCAAGAGGTAGTGAGTGGTGGTCCCTTGGTACCGGATGTGTTTTCTCAATATGTGGATTTGAAGCGTCAGTTTTCAAAGTAGTCTACGAAGAACACCTTATTCCTTAGGAAATTTCAGAGGTATCGATGTCATGAACAGTGGTGCCAAGTTAGTGGTGAGGCATCTAGTTCTAAGGCTCTCCCTGTACCTGAGAGTGATAATGATGATGAGGTTTTATTAGTATGATTGTATATGATGTACAAGGGAGTTTCCCTCTAGTGATGATTATATTCGCTACATATGTATGGACACATGTGATTTATATATGATGAGCTTTTTTTTGGTGTATTGATGTTGTAATGTGATTGATGATGTATGATGTAGTGATTAGTGTTGGAATGTATGTGATGATTTTGGATATTATTAATGTTTATTAAATGCAATTTGTAACATGTAGTTAATGTGATAATGATAGTAGAGTAAATGTAAAAATAGAGGATGTATGACTATTGAACTAACGTGTTGTGATGATTGTATGTCGTAATAATGTAATGTAATCATAATATGTAAGTTTGATAAGGGGGGATGAAATTAGTAATGCTCCCCAGTGTATAGACAATTAGGTTCATGTAATTAAAACCTCTTAGTAGTCAAGAATGAATTGTGTAACCAAGAGTGCGTCATCAAGAAATTATTGAGTGTGCTACATGAAAAACAGAACGTGTGATGAAAGGTTCTTAGAGAAAAACTATCAATATTCATGTAAGAACCGTAAGAACGCAAGTGCGTCATCAGGGGGTAAGGTGATATTAATCACCTACTAAAGACCAAGGTGGTGTGAAGCGGTGGAAGCATGTGGAATGGAAGTAGTATGCAAATATGTTCCAAACTGAATGTCATATGGATTTGCGGCGGTATGTGTGAAGGCAGGGGGATGTGGAAGCCAATGTGGAGGAGCAGTGTGATGCGGTAAATAGAATAAATGGGATGGATGTGATGGATGAAGTGAATGTGATGGATGTGATGATGCAATAGTGTATGAATGTGGTAGAGAGCACACATGAGTAAAAAACTGTGGTGGTGGATGCACTATGGCCTAAGCACTAGGTGGAGGAGATGACTCAATTGTAATAGAAACTCTCTGAGGAGGTAGAGGAGAGATAGATCACTAACATGGGTGAGATCCAAAGGAGATGATGTGTTGATCCTCTAAATGTCACAATCTTTCACGAAGGGCAAGACATTCATTGTCTCTATGACCATTTATGCAATGATAATTACAATAAGGTTGGTTCACGACTGACGTTGTAGCCTATGCTTTGGATGATATTGATGAGATGGTAATTGAATTAGATGCTTTTCAAGTAAGGAAAAGAGCACATCATGAGGTCTATCATGATTGGAGACATGTAATGGCTCATGTGACATATATGGAGTGGAAGGAGAAGTGTCCTTTTGAGGAGGAGGAGGAGGAGAAGTCTGGGGTGGTGGAGTAGGTTGAGCCTGTTTTCCTTGATTATGAGGAAAAGGTGGATACTGTGTAGGATGCTTAACCAATTTAGCCAGAGGAGTACTAGATGATATGATAGAAGTAGACGTATGTGGAGGATCAATAACATTTGTGAAAATAAGATCTTTCTCTAGATCAAGGAGTTTGTAGCATAAAAGAATAAATGACTCACATGTATCATACTATAATCTTTGTTTGAGTGTAGGAATCAAGCAGCGACAAAAAATGAATTGCTTTTTCAAGGTCTATAAGTTGGAATACTAACTGATGCATACAAGCATTAAATCATAAGATATAATCCTTGATATGTTTTGATGAGCCCTGATGTAAAGTAGGTATGCGGTCATAAGTAACCTTAGTGCCATTGTTGATGATACCAATGGAGGAAAACATCCTCCATGTCATAGAAAGTACTAATAGACCCAAATGGAAGATGAGTGTACCATTACAAAGCCTCATCAGTAAGACTATATTGAAAAGCCTTAAGTAATATCTGATCATTAGAATAGGAGGTCATAGCCATACGGTAATGTAAAATATGAGCATGAGGATCACCAATGCCATCAAAGAAAGTAAATTTAGGCATGAAAAATTCCTTAGGAAATGCATAATTATGAATCTTCTTAGGGACAGGATTACCATGTAAGGAATTATTGGTGATATAAGCATAGTAAGCCCTACTTTATAGAGTAAGAGATTGAACTTGACATTGTAATTGACCTACAGCATGCATGAGAGAGATGATATCCTGTGAAGGAATAGTGGGAGATGATAATAATGTATTCAGAGCTTGTATTTTCCCATTGTGAGTGATCATAGGAATATCTAGAGATGAAAAAGGAGATACTGATGCTAAAGGCACACTAGTAGTAGGTTTCGAAGAATCTATAATAGGTGATGTAAATGTAATAGCCATAGCAGCAGTAGGACTAGAATCAGAAACATCCCAAATAGGTGAAATGACCGGTGAAGATACAACTATATGAGAATACGAACAAATGGGTGTAGATGATGAAATGGTAGGAGAAGAAAAGATAGATGGAGATGACTCATGTATAGTGCGAGATGTAACCTCGGGAGAATACAATGATGGAATAGGAGATTCACACTCAGTCATATGAAAAGAAGGAGAATCGTGACTATCAGCTACCTCATCAGTATCATATAGAGACCCTGAAAATGAGAATGTCACTAAGGATGCTATCAATGGGATCATTGACATAATATGGAGAAGTATGTGAGCTAGTATGAGATGTAGCATGATAAACAATACCAGAAGTAAGAGAATCATGAGAACAAACAATAGTAGTGTACTGAGTAGGAGAAGAATCAGAATGCACATGTGAAGTATGATCAATACCAAGTAAGTAATCAATAAGAGAGTCATCTAAAGTTTCCTTAAAGAGATCAGAAGGAGGATCACTAGTAGCCGTATAGCATGGTGAACAATGAGTGAAGGATATAGGATCCTCAATAGTGATAATTCCATTAGTAGAGTCTTCAAAGAGAGTAGGCACATATTTTTGACTAGCTAATAGTTCTTGTTGAGTATGAGCCGGCGTAGGAATAGGATTATCATAAAGAGTCGTGAGCTTAGCAATGGAAGCGTCATCATATATAAGGTTGACACTAAAATGAGACATGATGGGTGAAGAAGATGAAATACTCTTATCCATTAGGGTTTGAAGTGAATCCTAGGGAAAAATATTCTAAAGTGCGGGTTCACCAAAATGATTAACTAAAATATGAAAAATACGAAAGTATCTATCTATATTTTAAGTTAATCTAAACTAGTAACAGCAATAGAATAATTGATATAAACTAAAATGTAAATTCCAGTTTATGTTTTCCATAACCTTCCTATTTTCAAGTTTCCAAATAGAAAACAAATCTACAACAGGATTGGTATCCCAGTAACTCCTAAGTAGTTATTTTTCCTCAAGCTATTTAAACCCAGGAAAAAATAGATTAAATGTGCAGACTTCAATACGTCTGTGAGGGAGATGATTCTATGAAACAACATTGTAACACGTCCATAGTTTTATAAAACCATACTTGGGTGCCCAGAGGAGGACCGAACCCATTTTTTGAACAATAACCCAGAATCCATTTAATCCATGCACTCAGCAGGGTTTTACCTCCATCAGTTTATTCATAACAAAAATAAAGAATGATAATCTAACATTGCTCTAAGTTAGGAACTGTAAAATTAATCAAGTTTATTTTTATTTCACACTAAATCCTGTAGTAGTTCATTTTCTCAAATCTCACATAATAGTCCAAAACCAAAATGTATTAATATATGCTTGCATAATAATCCAAAACCAAAATGTATTCATATCTCTCATAATAATCCAAAACCAAAATGTATTCATAGGGGTCTCATAATAATCCTTAGCTACCAAAATGTATTCAGTTGCATCATCATAAATAATAGCAAAGCAATAAGAGTCCAGAAAAACCCATACCTGCAGTTATTTTTCCTCCAAACTTCTATGTGCACTTGTGTGCCTAGGGTTCCCTAAAACACTCCATTTTTCATTAAGATAGGTGTCAACAACTATATTTAAATATGTAAAAACACCATGGAATATCTATGAGATATAACCCTCCCTAGTGAAATATCCGTGCAATGCAGTCATGCCAAAACAGTTATTCACTTTCCTAAAATCTTCATAGCATAGCCCACAAACAAAGCTCCAAAACAACCAAATAAAAATGAAATAATGTATATGTACTGTGCATGACATAGGGATCTCTTGCAAGGAAGATAATGTTGACACCAATGGCCATGACATGTTGACTATCTATCTAGGGCAATGAAAGAGTTTAAATACCATCCAAAGACACGACATCAAACAGCTTTGTAAAGTAAAAACTAGGAGTTTTCGGGAATAGGCTACCCTAAAATCTCATGGACTAAGGAATCCACACTAAGCTTTTACAGTCATTACCCTAGGTCCTCCTAGTTATTTCACGTCTACTCTAAAAAATGACCTAATAATGACACATGAAATTACCTGGGAGATGAGTAAAACTACACTTGGATGTGACAACCATGTAAGATTTGTGATGCCAACGATATGACTAACTGACGATAAAGTTTAGGGGATCGAGCCATTAGGGAATACTTTTCTTACGTGATATTCATAAGAAACATAACAAAAGTTATTATAGTTCTAATACATGTCAAAAGTGAAAAAAAACATTTAGTGAACCACATTTTAGGCCACTAGATGACAGGATGCAATGGGCTCTATAAATGTGCCGAAATTGATCCACAACCTTGACAATAAAGTCAACCCCATCATATGTACTAATGTATATCTACCACACTGTTAAATTTCAATACGATCCAACTAGTACGGGAATGCAATAGTAAAAATATTGGTCTAAAACAAGTTATGCCCCTACATCATGACTTGTTTGCAATTAACCACTTACTGCACCCAACCTTAACTTATATGTTATGCCACTTCAGTGGCTTAGTCAAACAACCAATTAAACCATGGTAAATCGTAAAAATGGTACAATATAATGCTAAATGCAACCTACTATAGGTTTTAACTTACAATTCTAAAGTACCACATTATTTTCCCGCACTTGTGGGGGGTCAAATCTCCACCTCACCCTAAGTTTCAACTATGGAGACCAATCTAACAATGCCAACGTATTTTTTCTGGAAATAAACTCCATAAACACATAGGATAAGTGGTCTCATGACCATTAGATAGTTGCCAAAACATATATATATATATGGGGTCCTTATATATATATATATACCATTGTATATATATATCGGCATAGTATGGTAATATATATATATATATACTCCATATATATATATATATATATATGACCCTCATATACCCCTATATATATGATGGTTGTAACCCTTGCATGTACCAAAATCATGGATGAAGAAATCACCTACTTTAAGGCACAAGTCCTTTGAGCTCAGACAAGTAATCCAACGACAAAATGGGATCAAACATTCCATTGGCACTAAGAAGCTTGGTGTTAATACCACTTAACAATTATAGTTTCACAGTTCCTAGTGAAATGTGTCATGTGCATCTTTATGACATTTGAAATTTCGTTGACTTAACTAGTAAAATTGATTCACGATACTATGTTGATCTATTGTAGATGATGCCATTGTTTAATAAGCATCAATAATGCTAAAGCAATGTCCATAAGGCTCAATGATTAAAATTATTCACTTGGAACAAGAATGATCTAAAAATGGTCAGCATAAATGGTAATTAATTAAATCTAGGATGTTACACCAAAGAGTGACCAAAAATTCCATGGGTTACTCTAAATTTATTATAAACTCTAGTGCTTATGATGACTTCAACAGTTGTGCTCACCTGGCTCTAAGGACTACTTTTGGATTCCATGATTACTAGATGAAATTTGAGAGATTGGTCAATCACACGGAAAGCGTGTGAGATGAATTTTTCAAGATTTGTTTCATAAGTAGCCTCAAGTAGGAAATCCACTTAGAAGTCTAAATTTTTAAATACAATACCATGATGAAATCATTAGGCTTGTCTAAGTTAGTAGAGGTCAAAATCATAGTAAAACACTAACCTTCTAGTTTTACTTCTTCCAGAAATTCAGTAGCCTAGCATGCTCCCACGATGCCTCCCCCAAAGAAAACCCCAATCAAACATCTTACTAAATTAAAAATGCATGAGCACAAATGAGAAATTCCTCTGCTAAAATTATGATGACAAGTTCACTAGGGGCATTGGTGCATGAAACAAAAAAATGTTCCTCTTGGACATAAAATTACCCCTGAACCAAACAATTGGGAATATTCTCAAGAATTTCAAGAAGAATAATCGTAATTAGATGAATCCCCCCTCAGGATTATCAATTAGATAGATCACTTCACACCTTGGTAGGAGTAACCACCCCTCAAACCATAAGGATAAAAAGGTCTTTCAAAAAAATCCTCTCATGATCTTAATTGATGTAGGCAACACACATAAATTTATTAATCCATGGCTAACCAAACATAAAAAAATGCTTTATATGTGTGTGTTTGTGTGTGTGTGTGTGTGTGTGTGTGTGTGTGTGTGTGTGTGTGTGTGTGTGTGTGTGTGTGTGTGTGTGTGTGTGTTCTAGATTTGAAGTTACGATTGCTATGGCAGTGTATTGACTTGTAAGGGAAAGTATTTTAAAGTTCATATTATAATGGGAGATTATAATATTCACTCTGACATGTTTGTCCTACCCTTGAGTGGATGTGATGTTGTTTTGGGAGCTCAATAGTTACACACACTTAGACCCATCTTATGGGATTTCTCTTAACTATGGATGCAAAACTGTGACAATGGGAGAAAACACGCCTTAAAAGGTCTTGTTCTATGAAGCTATTATTGGTTCCCATCATATGGGAAAAATCTAAAGAAAATATCACATGAGGTTATTTCTTAATTATTTTCTCTCCAACTGACTCCACCTACCTCTTCCAACACCCCTACATATTTACAAGCCATTTTAGACAAACATGTTACTATATTTTCCGAGCCCAAGAGATTTCCACTTTCATGTCTAGAGGATCATCGTATCTAGATCCTTCTAGGAAGTGATCCTCCCAACATTCGTCCCTATTGGTACCCATTTTTACAAAATACAGATTGAAAAACTCATCAAGGAACTTCTTAAGGTGGGAGTCATTCATCCTAGCACCAGTCCATATTCCTCCTCAGTTTTACTTGTCCACAAAAAGGATGGATTTTGGTATCTTTGCATCGAATTTAAGGAACTAAACAAAATCACTATCAAGGATAAATTCCTTATTCCAATTATTGATGAGCTTCTAGATGAAGTGAATGACACTCAATTTTTCTTGAAATTATATCTCCCCTTCGGGTATCACCATAATTGTATTAATGAGGAAGATATTTTGAAGATAGCCTTCCAAACCCATGATGGTCACTATGACGTTTTGGTCATGCCCTTTGGGCTTACGAATGCCCCATTTACATTCCAAGGCTTGATGAATAATATTTTTTTCCCTTCCTTCATCAATTCATCTTATATTCTTTGATAACATCATGATCTATAGTAAAACTTAGTATAGCATCTAAAACAAATCAACATGGCATTGTAGCTTCTCACAGATAATCAGTTGTGCATTAAACACTCCAAGTTATCCTTTCGCCAAACAGAAGCTGAATATCTTGGACACATTATCTCTATGGAGGGTGCCCATGTGGACCCAAAAAATTTAGTGCCATGAAAAATTGAATCCTCCCCAAGACACTCTGAATCCTTTGTGGATTCTTGAGTCTCACTGACTATTACAGGACTTTTGTTCAAGATTATGGTAAAATTGTGGCCCCTTTGACAACCATGTTAAAAAGGATGTTTTTTCTTGGAATGAGTCAATGAAATAAGAATTTGAGGCCTTAAAAAATATGTGCAGTTTACCTATCTTGTTTTTATTGGTTTTTTGGGTACCTTGCAGTGACACTTTTTCATCCACGGTAACTTTTTTCAAGTTATTTTTAAATGGGTTCCTTATCAAGCCTAGTTTCTAGGACCCATAATCAGATATATCTCCCAAATTTTCTATTTTCTCACTCCCTAATTTTGTACTTAATGGAGGATATTAGATTTGTGTGTGTTCACATTAGGATCAAATTATCTAGTTATTATTTATCACCCTAGTTTTATGTTAGTTCACACTAAAACTTAGATTTAAGCTTGAAGTTAGGGAGTGATTTAACAAATATTTAAAATATAATGCTAAACCCTAATTACAGAGTCACAACACAATAGATATGCAATAAAATACATATCCAACCTAAGTAACAAGCAATTACATTTAAAACCCTAAGTGCGAGAGAATGGATGAGATACTTGGCTTATTTTGCAATAATCTCATAGTTATGCTGAGCTAGAAAATTGATGAAACATAAAGGAATACTTTCACAATTGAGCCCAGAAAAATGTAGATGTATACACCTATAATTTAGCTCCTACAATTTAAATACTTAAATTTCATTAATTATACTGTGTCCCGCAAATTGACGACATATCGTCAATATAGCACACTTTCTCTTCTATCATCATTAATTAATTAAATTACGCTAATTAATTGACCCTTCTATCAAGCAAAGATGACAATTAATGACCTTTTGTTAATTAAACCCCTTTCTACTTGAATTTAATTAATTATTTGTAATTAATTAAGCTTCTTCTTCTATTAGATAAATAAATCATCATTGATTTAGCCTAAACCTTTTCTACTCCCTAAATCATACTAATTATTCTTCTAAAAGCTTCTACAAAGCTTGCTCACCTATTAATTAATCACTTGGGTTAATTAATAAATCCTCTCAAACCCCATGAGTCATTACAAGACAAACTACACTGTCCTAAGGTTGACTCAACCCACTTTCAACTATGATCATCCCCAACTAACTCAACCTAGATATTATTCCATATGTAAAGGGATGTAGAGGTTATTTTATCCATTGGGCTATATAAGGATCCCTCCTCTTACCATTATACTTACACCTAAATGAGCATAGATCCTAAGCTATAGTCATTTTATCATCTTAGAGCATTATTCCATTAGAGGAGCTAGCTATATTCATTTCTTGCACTCATCCATCTAAGTTTGAAATCATATGGAGGTATGTCAAATGGTCTTGTAGTCTTGGATTAACAAGACTCCATTCTTAAAACCTTGGGATTCAAACATACAATCAACCCTTTTGATTGATAAGGATCTAAATAGTTTCATTCCATTGATTAATATTCAATAGAGATAGAGATTAATTTCTTAGCATATTAGTTTGGATATTTATTCATGTTCTAATGCAAAGATGTTGGTACATTAGTCTTGTTTAAGCTCTAATCATGATGGTGCATTGATTTTAGTTTAGCTTTGTTTTATGACTACTAGGTGTTAGTTCCAATTCTCTTTACATAGCTAACTAATTCTTGCACACATGTGGTACACCCGATGGGATAGATCCTTAGTCCCTTAGTATTGTGGTTCAAATTTTGTTGTTATTTCAATTTTTAGCTAACCCTTTATATGCATATGTGTGAATTAATGTTGAATTTATCATATTTTCGTTAACTTTACATGTGTTGAAGATATAATTTGGATGGGTTCTTGTCAATTTTGAGATAACCATCCAAAAATTTGAGCTTCTTGAGATCGATTACATCATTTTTCATGTTTTGAAGTCACTTCCAGGTACATGCGTACACAAAAATGATAGAGGCACATACACGTCCAAAACTGGGTGTGCACATCCAAATGCTAGTGTGTGCATCTAGATTCTAGCATATCCATCATTCTACCACTATAAATGATATCCTTCCCTCTATCTGCTGGCGCATACGTCTGACTCCAAGTGTACATGTTCATACTCCGGTGTACCCATCTAGTAGTGCTTTTTCTTCACCCGTTTTAACTCTATGGGCATACATTTCCAAATTCCAATGTATACATCTCACTGTCAACGTAAATGACTTTCTATTTCTGAGTTTTCTGGTCTTTCTGTCTACTAATGTATGCGTTTAGACCCTGACATACATGCCTATACCCAAGTGTACCTATTTGTTAGTGTTTTTAATTTGACCATTTTGTCGATGGGTGTATACATCCAAAAGCAAGTGCGCACAACTCTATAGCCATGTACCCATTAGCTCACTATCATTTTCCACATAAAGGTGTACATGTCCTGAAGCAGACGTACATGCCCAAAGTTGAGTGTACACATCATAGTTCAGATTTGTGATTCACTTTAAAATTTTCAAAAACATGTTTTTGGGATTTATTGATTCATTACACATTTTTATTGAAGATTAACTTATGTTTTGTAGGGTTTGTTTGCATGTTTTTGCTGACTTGATTTGATTTTGTAAAAGGTTAAATGAACATTACATGCTTAACCATGAGATTAGAGATGTGTATTCTCCTCCCTCGCACCTTCTAGGTGATATTGGGAGTCAGAAATGATTTCTATATCTCTTTTTCCTTGAAAAATGTTGAAAATGATGTCAAATTTGGTTAAAATGAACAAATTCTACATTTGAATCAAGTAATTTCCATTGTTGATTTCGTAGTTGGATTTTACATCATGTATGTTCTTCTCTTGTGTCCTAGGACAATCTTGAGAATCAGAAATGGTGTTCATCCTTCTTATGTGTATGGAAAACTACTAAATTCGTCGTGCAGGACCTAAATGTTTGTCAAAGAACAAAGGCTCAAGACAAAAGAAAACTACTAATACAGTTTATGTATAGGTTGTTAAACAGTGTTCAAGCAAACCACATTAAAAATAAAAGATTAAAAACACACCATAATTAAAATACTATATTTGCAGGTTCGAATAAGGGTACGCCTCGTCCGCTCAACTAGGTTATAACCCCTTTAGCATAAGCCTTAAGCTACAACAATGGGGGTGGTCCTAAGAACCCCAAAGTAGTCCACTTATGAGGGAACCTTGTGGACAAAATGGGAAGTGCTCCGCACTACCTACTTGACTAGTGATACACGTGAGAATTAGCATCAAATTTATCTGTATCATGACCCCAATGAGAGTACATGATGGACACATCTATTTCCCACTATTCTTGAAGGGGGTAAAGTAAAGTCAAGATACTCCTTGGGAAACCTTGGCAAACTGGGCTCACATCTAGATAACTTATGACACCTAGTTGAGTGAACAACCTAAGAAGTTATCTTGTCCAGGAGCCAACTTTGACCATATAAAAACCAATTTGAGTTGAGAGCCATCACAGAGGGAAATGTTTCTCAGAATCAAAATCTTATTTGTTGAACAAGAAGATATTCCATTAAATTTCAAATGGCTCATCATTCATCATGGATATTAAGAAGCATTACTTTTGTTTAGTTTTTCACTCGCCCTAAGCCGAGGTGAAACTCTGCCAAAGTGACGCCAAACTCTCTTAAAAACCAATTGATCTACTTCCTACAGTTTCTTTTGGCACATTGTTGATTAGGAGAAGAGTGAATACCCTTGTGTTGATAATTGATTGTATTCCCCACTTTTGTGTCTATTTACGCTCATCCATGTTTGCGGTTGAGTTGTTAAACATCTAAAGTGCATGGAGACATTATCATATCATTGGTAGAATTATTTATCTTGATACCCAAGTCAATATCGTCAATCATATTTATGCATTATTCATCATCTTGATTCTCCTTTGAACTGTTATTTTGCTTGTATTGTATCACAACAATTTTGATACTTACATCTTGTTTCTTGCAAACTTTTCCTAAGTGTCTAGATTGTAACATTACGCTACCCGCATTCTAACAATTCCTTGGTATATTCTAACATTAGTTTGTTTTTAAACATTACCTTGATTTTTGAAAAGTGTTGAGTGTTACCATTTGTGCACATTATATCAATATCATTTTGATATTAATAACTTACTTTTCTAAAAAAATTGGTTAACATACCTTAGTGGTATTGTTGTGTCACTCAAAATTGTAACTACCACTTTTTGAGATATAGGTCTTGATTAGATTCAAGCTCACTTTTAGTATACTTTGTTTGGGGATCATATTGACATTTGATTATTACTTACACCTTGTTCATTTCTTTGAATTTGGCATAAGTGGTGAAATTTTGTTAACCATCTTAAAACACCAACTACCATTTGAGAACAAACTTAGGAAGTACGACATTTTGATTGATTGACCTAAAAATGAGCATTGAGTGATTGTATCTTGTTTGTCACTTTTGAACTATTATTTTAAGACAATCACTTTGGCACATTGATCCTTTTACATTCATCATTATTTGAATCATTGACATTCTTTGACATTTTTAAACTTCCACTTAAGTTTAATCAATACCTTTTGAACAAATTCAAAACACCTTAGTGAAGTTATCAAACATCATGGCCCCCAAAAAAATATTGGGAGCAAGAAGACAATTCATTGAAAAACAAGCATGGGAAACATCGAACAAACAAGCATCAAATCCCTTCATAGATCATGATTTAGGACCTATATTTTCCACATAAAAGGAATCATAAGAGATGATAGATCATAGTGGTGATGAAGCAAGATCACCACGTGCGTAGTTTGACTTTGACCCCACCCTATTACATGAATTCCTTTTCATAAAAAAATGCAGGGTACTTATGAGAGTGGTGGAATTAGGTGTTAGAATGCCAACAGAACATGAAACTATTCCACCCACAAACAAGTCTAATGAGAAAGAACCACCTCTCATTAACATGGACGACATTTTAGCACATGGACATGCTTCCACATCAAACGTAGAAAACAACAACATGATAGGTTATAAATTACCATTCATCAAGAAGCCACATAGAGTATGAATAGAACAAGAAAACTTGGAATAACCCCCATGTGATGAAGATGACAAAGAACTTCATGAGGAAGAAGTCACTATACCACAAAAAATTCAGAACCTTAGTCAACAATTAGCTTTACTAACATCTCATGTACAAAAAGAAACAAAAAAAAAATGTACATCGAGAGAAACCTAAAGACAAAAATAGTGAACTTCACATAGAAAACCAAGAGGGAGGAATTTCAAAATATAGTCATTTGTATATGCTAGCTTCCCCCATCAAAGAACACCTTATTTCACAAGAACTACAATTGATGAAATCAACACTCACAAGCCTTCAAGAAAATAATGGGGGAAATAGAAAAAGATATCAATACAAAGAGTTATGTCCCCATCCATTTGATAAGGCTATTTTTCTTCAACCCTTTCCTAAGAAATTTTACATGTGCCAATTTGACAAGTATAGATGTGTTGGCGAGAAAATTTGTCACGGAAAAATTGGTGGTTATCTTGCTAATGCTCTAGGATTCTATGTCCCTCTACTTAACCAGTGCAGTTGTCATACGTGCATGAGTGATTAAAAAGAGAGTTTTTAATCATGATGGCTTTTTGGTTGGGGATTCAACAGGGGCACTCCAATGACCCTGTGGCAAATGCTTGCAAGTATCTGTAAGGGATGAACTCGTTACAAAGGAGAGAAAGGGGAGTGAGAATATTTAGAAAGGAGAAACTAATGTTGTAAGTAGAAAATCAGAGACTTGCACACACTAGCCAGAAGTTTCAAAACATGCACTTGTATTTCAGAATAAAACAAATCTGCAAAATAGCAACAAGACCAAATAGAGCTTAATGAACACAAAGTACCAATAAACTCCTCAATCAAAGAGGATAAAATTCCTTCTTCCTTTATTGAAGCTCAAGAAAATTTGGTACATAGTATGGGAAGTAGAAGACATTTTTTGGTGAGATAAATGGAAGAAACTTGCTATCTCTTACTCTCTTCACAAGGACATCTCTCTCATGAATTCACAAAAAATATCTCCAACATCTACGAATTTTTAGAATAAAAAATTCAGAAGACTTTTTAGAAGAAGCTCAAATGAGGAGCTTGCTAAAATTTATATGAGAAGAGGAAACTCTTCATCTTCCCGGTGACTTTTTGAATAACTTAATATGACTTAAGACTGTTCATATTTCACTTTAAATATTTAAGTCCCTTTTATAATAACAAGGTGACTTAAAGTTACATTATATTTCTAAATTCACTTAATTCATATCAAAAATTTCAACCCTCAACTCAAAATTTGAGGAGAGACAGTGTTGTATGAGAAGAGAAGAGAGAGAAAGAAGAGGAAGAAGAAGAAGAAGAAAACTTATGTTGAAGGATGAGCCGTTGTAGTGGAGTTGGCTCCGCTCTCTGACTACTCTCCACTCTATGATCCTGAGAAAGATTCTATCTTTCCAAGATCTTGTTTGAAACGAGCTATTGTTGGTTCTAATTTTTCGGCATGAGGGATGTGAATGCAGATCAAGGTTTCAGTCCATCCATTGGTCACACTATTGATGTCCTAGCACTTCCCGAACCATGATGAATGATTTTCTGCGATAAGTGTAATGGAGGTTTAGATATCTGAGAAGAATTTGATAGTATCCTTGGTGAAGAACAATGGGTTTCCCACCCATTTCTTGACATATTCTTCAAAAGGGCTAATCAAATCATCAGCAGTTGTATGTTCACTCATTGCAGGTACTCCAAGTTTCTAAACTTTCTAATTTATACTATCTTACAGCTTGTATGCTTGTTCTTCTTTCTCCTCTAGCTCTGTGAAGGCCCGGTTGATTTCTTCAAGTCTGATTGCCAAGGCCCTCGCCCATACATATTTCAAGTCCTTTGTAAGAGTTTTAAAGACATTTTTATAGATCCACTCCTAGCGATGGGTGTTACTCATCTCACTCACTGCTGGTCCCAAATGTTCCCAATAATCTCTTTCTTTCTCCACATCCTATTTGAGTGCCCATGTTTTGTTGGCCATGGTGCACATGTACACAAAGATCTTGACTACCTCTTGGAGTGTTAGATTCCCTTTTTCATATATTGAGTCAATCCATTCATTATTCACTTGCCCCTACATCGTGAGCTCATGCATTCTTCTGATGGATTCTGGATAAAAGCTACTGATGGGTACCACTTTCTTAATAGGAAGTGTTATAGTGATTGGTTCCACCAAGTGTTGCACATAAGATGAAAGAGTTCATACTTTTTCCTCTAGTACCTCAATATTCTCTTTATAGTTTGTATTCCTTGCCACCATGTGAGCAGAAGATTGTTGGTATATGTGAAAATCTCCCTCATGAGTAGTTTCTCCCAATTGGATCATGCTCATCTCATAGTTGGATGGTGTCATCTCATCCACTGGCTTGATTACTTTTGGTTCAGCTACTTCGATGTACTGATTACCTGTCTTCCCACTATAGAATCGAGATGTTGTCTGTGTGATCTTTGTTGACCTTTTTTATTTAGCCAATGAGACAATTGTCGATATAACAAGGGATACTACTTGTTTTAGAGTGCAAGTGTCGACGAGGATCATTTCCCGCATCCATGGAAAAATCTCATCAGATTCAAGCTCAATGATGGGTACACCAACCATTCTTTGTTCTGAAGGAGGGGGCAAGCCTTGAATGAGATGGGTGTTGGTGTCGACAAGAGGTGATACCTCTTGAAATGGTTCAAAGACTAGATCATGAACTATTTATTCATCATTCACCTATGCATTTTCTACTGGATTTTCTATTTGCATCACTTGGATCACATCTTCCTCCTACGGCGATGCCAATGAACCTTCTCCTTCCCTAACTTTCTTGGGTGTCTTCTCACGGGGAAAAGTTCATGATTCCATGTCCTTCCTTTTTGAACTTACTCTAGAGTGTTTAGAGATGGAGTTCACCTCTACCACTTTTGAGGACAAATGATGTGAAGCTTGCTTCTATCTTAGGGAAATTCCTTGTGACTGAATGACCATAGTCCTCTTCTTCTGAAACTAGCTCCTCATTCTACTCACCACCTTTTCAGTCCACTCCAATATATATTCTGATTCACGAATGTGATAGTTGATTTGGGGCATTGAGACATCTTGACTACTTCATAATCATGATCTTACATCTATGTCCCATCATCATGCAAGATGTCTTCATACCAATAGAACTTGAATTTTCTCATCTCACTGATTTTCATCCTCATGTGGTCCTTTTTACGTAATTTGAACTCGTCAATACAGTTGGCCCAATAGTCCTCGACTTGTGGCTCATGTTGCAGTTCTAGGACATAGAACAAGTTGAGATCTTCTCAGATTTCAAATTTAGGCTTGGTGATGTAGGAATGCAAATTCAGATGTGTGAAAGTGTCCTCCAGGTGAGATGCATCATTTGAGCTTTTACACATGAACTCCTCTAGAGATATAGGGAATGAAATCAATTTCTTTCTCCTTCTTTTGATCTTTTTATTTACTTGAATGATATTCCTACAGAGCTCAAACAATACAATGTGGTCACTAAGGTATTTAGGTAGTTTCAACAGAGCTTGGTCGAAGCCAACGACTCGTATGTAGGAGAATGTTCATAATTGTATGAAATACGAGTTGTATTCCTTAATCAGGGATGCCAATTTTGGTGACATCCTAGCTTCAATATCCCCTTTTAAGCTTCGGACCACGTACATGGTGAATGCATCATCCACATGGGTGAAATGTCTATTACTCTCCTCCATTACCAATTGTGGAAGTTTTTGGAATTCAGGTACCTTAGAAGAAATGTTTTATGTGAGAGCCAATCCCTTGAATGATATTGAGCTTGCAAGGAGATAAACTAGGTAAGAAGTCATGTGGAAATTCTTTATCATGGGCACTTGAAGCAGTTGTAGATGGAGATTGTCGATGATGATCTACCCCAAGTCAATTCTCTACTTCCCTTATGTCAATGTCAGGATGAAACTGCCCATCCAATCCTAAAAATCTCTTGTTCTTGCTTTTCCCATAACTCTATTGAGGAGAGTGATGACATTAGAATACCCTTCTTGGAACTCACACCTTGGTAGATTCTTGGGAATTTTGGAAGGATTCCTTCCCGTTTTAAACCATGAGCCAATTGTTACTCCTTGGACATATGAATCCATTATTTCCCAATCATGCACGGATCTTTCCTTTGAGATGACGACCATGTTGGGGGATGTCAGTATCTGTAGAGAGATTGAAATGTTCCTAGGGCTGATGACCGCCATTGTTGTACCATTGTCAGCTCGGATGGTTCATGTCTCGATCTCGTAATGGAAAGAGCAGGCTAGGACTAGCTCAAGACTTTGCACAGAGATTGGGTGTTCTGCTACGGTGAATAAGCCACTTCTGAATATCTGGTCTTTAATCCTCCTTCGGTCCTTGGAGGACATGCAAGTCTTAAGGTCTTTCAGGTCCATGTACAAGACATCGTTGTCTTCCACATCATACTCACACGTGAAGGGTTATGTCGGCTTCTGACCCGTCCACTTCAGCTTCATGTCTCCCTTAGAAAAAGCATCTTACTAGTTTAGTAAGTGTGAAAAATCAAGGCCCTGGAATTTCTACTAATTGTTGTGACCTTGATTCCTCTTTCTTCCTCCGTTCCTCATTCCTTCTAGATCAAATTTCTATTTTTAAAAGGTTCTTGTGGGCCCACTTTCTATTTTTAGTAAGTGCCAAAAAAAATTCATTTTGGTGAATTGTCGGGTGTAGTGCACTCCAAATGTCTTCACCTCCTTCACAGGTCCTTCTGTCGATGGATTTCCCAAAATAGCAGTCCCTATGTAGTAGACCTGTTATTTTTAGAAAGTTGTCTTCTAAAGGTCGGATTGAGATGCAACTAAGTTTTTTGATATGGGTTTTTTTCCCAATATCACCCCTCTAAAATTTGAGGCATGCTCGCTTAATAGTCTAGGATATTTTAAAGTTTCAATTTTCAAACCTAGCAGTGCTTCTGGGTAAGGCAGCCATTAATGAACCTCAAAATTGTACGTCTAGTTTTCTCCTCCTTTTGTGAAGAAAATTAAATTTTTGATGTGGGTTTTTTCTTCTGGTGCTTAACGTGTGATCTTACTTCAATCCAGAAATTGATTTGACGGGAAATCCCGTTTCTTTCTTTGTTGAGCCGGAGAAGGAGTGGATGCTTCTGTCACACGATTGTGGAGTTTGCTAGGTGTCTTTTTTATGGTCTTGGATAGAGGAGTTTGAACAGAAAAAAATGGTTCATTGTTTCATGTACCGGCTTGGAATATTTCTTTAGGTCTCCGTTTTTAGGCTATAGATATTTTCATTAATTTCTTCCTTTTGTTCTTCGTTTCTCCTTCTTGTTTTGGTGAAAAATCCTTCTGAGACCTGCACATCGCTGTGGGAAATGTGTTTCAGTGTTTGGGTTGAGAAATTCTAAGCATTTGCAATGTCAGAGTGATGGTAGCAAGTTGTAGAGGAAGGATGAATTTTGTCTATGCACAGGAGTGGAAGTAGCTTAAAGCACTAAGAAGCACTAAGCGGCAGTTAGATTTTTGAATTTTTAAACTTATGAGAGGAGGATCTTGGGTGCATTTTTCCATTCTTGATTTTCCTAACCTCGTGGATGCGACGTATATTGAATTCCACAATGGTCAAGAGGATGACACGTGGTAGCGATCCGACGAAAGGAAATGAAGGTGACAAAAGTTGCTTTAAAGTACTGGGAGCTAAAAGTAGGTCACATTGATGTCTAAAAGACTCCCCATAGGGGGATGGGCACTTTTTTCCATGTCTGATGTCCCTCATCTTAGTGACATAAGGGACATTAATTTCAACAGTGTTCCTGGAGCTGACACGTGGCATTTGATCCGACAGCAAGGAGTGGATGCTTCAAAAATGCACCTGGGGGCTGAACTATCAAGTCTAGAGGTCGCATAGATTTCCAAAAGGCTCCCCATAGAGGGCTAGGAAAAATTTTAAATTTTTTATTTCCCTCACCTTAAGGACATAAGGGACATTAGTTTCCATGGTGGTCCTGAAGCAGACACGTGGCTTTTGATCCGATGGCAAGGAGTGAATGCTCCAAAAATGCATCTGGGGGTGAAATGTCAAGCTTGGAGGTCACATGGGGACTGGGAACATTTTTAAATGGTTGGTGTACCTCACCTCAGGGACTTCAGAGACATGAAATCCCATCAGGCTCCTAGTGCTACCATGTGTCCTCTTGAAAAATGACTAAGTCCTGAACTACCTTTGAGAGGGCAACTTAGGAAGAAGATAACTTGAGCTCCCGGTGGAATTTATTGTTGAAATTTTAAATTATCCTAACTTGAAATAGTATTTTGAATCCAATGGTTGGGGTATCATGTCTTGATTCATTCATCTGATCCCTAAAAATCTAATTTGTGATTTGAGACTCCACTAGTACCTGATAAAAACTACCTGCCAATCCTATGCTCTAAGGTGTTGTGACAAATATGAATTCACCATAATGTAGGTATTTTAATCCTCTTTCTAGAGGTATTTTTTTCTCCTAACTCCATCTGGAGCTCTCAGAATCATCTTCTGAAGCCTCGTAGTTGTTTTAGCCCTGTGTACTGCCTAGGCTTGTGAACCCTAATTTTTCTCAAACTGCTCCAAGTTTCTCAAAACTTCCCAAAACCTTCCAAAATAATTTCCATGAGGTTTTAAGGTCTTTGATTCACCT
The DNA here is from genome assembly GCA_019776745.2 of Taxus chinensis. Classification (NCBI taxonomy): domain Eukaryota; kingdom Viridiplantae; phylum Streptophyta; class Pinopsida; order Cupressales; family Taxaceae; genus Taxus; species Taxus chinensis. Next base: position 134,294,517 of record CM034151.1, read on the forward strand.
CCATGTTGAATTTTACCCTTCCATTCCACCCCAAGGGGTTGATCCAATCCTAGGAAGGCCAGTGATAACCCTTCCCAATACTGCTAAAAGATATTATCTCTTCAGAAATCCCTAAAATAACCTAAAGAGAATGAATATACTTCTCTAAATCATGTAGGGGATGAGATAACATTATTTAGGAGGTCATTTGGACTGACTGGACTAGACCCATGGTGTCTTGGAATGATGGGACTTGAAAAATTTAACACTGGGGTATCGTTGTCATATAAGGAAATTACCAATTTCCCTATTGCACATTTGCACCTGGCTCTAGCTTGGGGACATAAGATGGACTGAGTGCAGTGAAGACATGACATGGGAATCCAAAATCTCAATGTTAGACCATATAATTTTTTGACCAGTGCCTTATCCATTGGGCCTTACAGAGTTATGTACAACCTCTAGAAAGAAATATTGGAAGAAGGAAACACACACACACACACACACACACACACACACACACACACACAAATTGACAGAAAGGAAACAAACGACACACAAAAAAAGGAAAAAACACACCTAGAAATCACATATGGTACAAGGTGGGGGATAACCCACTTTCACTAATGATAAAATTTTAGGTATTTCCCACTGTGAGGTAATTCCAGTGGCGTTCCATCCAAATATGAGAGTAGAAAAACATTCTCACTGCAAGCTTCACGAATCTAGAATGGGCAGATCCATAGTGAATCAAAATTTCCATGGCTGACTTTTGGTTCCCTTCTCTCATCTCATAGTAGGACAAAGTCTCCAACTTTGAATTCTCTTACTTTGGCCTTTTTATCAAATATTTTCTTTACTTTCAACTAGTGTTCTTTGATACATTCCACCACTCAGAGTCTATTTTCTTCTAGCTTCTCAAGAAAGAGGATTCTCTTGTTAATGGAATCCTTGTACTACCCATCTTCTATTCCCTGTAGCAACTTGAGAGCTGGAATCTCGATTGTGATGGGGATTTCTGTTTCAAATCCATACAATAGTTGGAATGGTGACATATTTATTGCCTTCTTGGGAGTGATCATGTTCACCCAGAATGCATCATACAAATTTTTGTGCCAATTCCTTTGGTTCTCGTCTACAATCTTGCTGATGATGGTCAGGATGTTCTTGTTGCTTGATTTTCCTTGTTCATTTGCTTGTGGATAGCAGTTAGAAGAATGAGATAGATAGATTTTGTAGCCATAACAAAAATCGATTAATTCCCTTGAAGAGAAATAGGTAGCGTTATATGCTATGATATTTTATGGCACTCCAAAACGTACTATGATATTCTCCTTGATGAAGTTGCATATTTTTTCAGTATTGGCTTGCTTGGCTTGAATGGCTTCCACCCACTTTTTGAAGTAGTCTATTGTTGTGAGCACATAGGTGTGCCCTATGATTGAGTGAGGATTCAAAACACCAATGAAGTCTATCCCCCACTATTGAAATGGTTCTTCAATAACAACAGGCCTAAGTGGTAATGCAGTAAGTTGTGGTTTTCCAACAAATTGTTGGCATGCTTCACATTTCGAAACCCAATCTTGAGTTCCTGCAAAGATGGTGGGCCAATAATACCTTCTTCATAGGATCTTGTGTGTAGTGAGCATTTCTTAAAAATTTCTGCCACATGCTTGGTCATAGTATGCTTTAAGCAAATTTTCTTGTTGCTTTTTATCTACGCGCCTAAGGAAACATCCATCTAGACCTCTTTTGTAAAGTGCATGATTCCAAATTACAAACTTTGTTGCCTTCATCTTGAGTGTTCTCCTTTGTTTTCAGTCAATATGGGGAGGACATTCTCCATAAGTTAAGTAATAGGCAATATCAATATAGCACTCATCAGTAGTGGTTACAAAGATAATATGTGGATGGTTTTTGGGAAAAGTTGAGTAAGTACAATTTTCTTCACCGTGTTGAGCTTTGAGTGTTTCATCTTCAGCAATCAAACTACACAAACCATTCCCCCTTACCAAATTGGAGGTTCAAATATCCAAGTCATATTCTTGAGTCTTTGCAATCCAATTTCCTCTTTTAGCTCCTGGATCCTACTATGTTAATATAGACTTGATTGCACTTCCAGGGACCATCACCACCATATGAGAGTTGAGGATGTAAAACCTCAAATGTTTTAAAGCCTTAACCACTACATAGGCATGCTTCTCCAATTGTCTGTAGTTTAGTTCATGATTTTTCAATGGACAACTCATGAAATAAATAGGTGCTTCCATGCCTTCATCATTTTCTGAACAAGAACAGTGGAGAGTGCATGTTCTGATGCATAACAATACATGATGAATTCTTTATTAAAATCTAGAGACACAAGATTCAAAGCCTTAGCAATGGATTTTTTATTTCTTCAAATGTTTCCTTCACTTCATTTCTCCATTTGAATTTTTCCTGGGGTTTCATCATGGTGGTGATGTGCGTTTTCAATTCAGTAAACTCAAGAACAAATCGAAGAAGAAAATTCACCTTTCCGAAGAATGAATGAACTCTTTTCTTGATTGTGGATAGTGATAATGCTTGAATGGATCATAATCTCTTAGGATCAATGTGTGCTCCATGTTTGTTCACAATGTGCCCCAGTAACTTTCCTTCCGTGACTCCAAAAATGTGCTTTTTTGGATTTAGTGATATGCCATGTTTTCTACACCTGGCAAGTACCTATTCTAAGTGATGGATATGATCTCCCCTCTTCTTTGAAAACACTGTGAGATCATCAAGATATATGAAAATGAAATTTTTTAAATCCTTTAATGCCAAATACATCGGCCTTTGAAATGTAGCTCCCGCATTGATTAGGCTAAAAGGCATTCTATTGTAGGAAAAAGTGCCCTAAGGCGTTGTTAAGGTTTTCTTGGCACGATCCTCCTCCGCTAATTTGATTTGATTATATCCTAAGAATCCATCAAGTAATGAAATCATTTCAGATCTTGTGACTACTTATATAATGTGATCCATGATATGGAGAGGATAATTGTCTTTCAATGATGCCTAGTTCAAGTTATGGAAATCTACACATATTCTTATTTCACCATTCTTCTTCCACACTTGCACAATTTTGGCCACCCATGTTAAATGGTGGATGGGAAAGATTATTCTTGCATTGAGCATATTCATTACCTCCTCCTTAATGGTATCAGCAATCTTCAATTTATATGGCCTTTGCTTCTGCCTGAATGGCTTAGTATCTTGCTTCAAATGAATTGAGTGATGCATTTCCTTCAGTTGGAAGGATTTGAGTTCATCATAAGAGTAGGCCAAAACATCTAAATATTTCTTGAGAAATGAAACAAACCTTCTCTTCTCCTCGGGCAAGCAACATTTTCCAATATTGACCATCCTTGGCTCTTTCGAGATGCTGATGTTTTCCTTATCAAAATCAGTTAAGCAACGAGAAGATCATTTTTCTTTCTCTTGAATGAATTTTTCATGTTTGAAGAAGAGGTATTCCAAAGAAACTAGGCCTTTGGGAATCTTGTTCCCTTTTAATTTGATCACTCCTTCATCATCAATACCTTCAATTCCTTCTTTCTCTTCTTTGGCTACCACTTCTTGGTGTGGATTCTTGCTTCCTTCAAAAAATAGATTATTAAAATTATCCCTTTGTTCCAAAAATGCTAGAATCTGGTTATCGTCATTAAATACTTGCCAATTATTTGTATTATCTTCTACACTAGGCCTGAATACCATTTCTATGGTCACCTTGTCTTTACCAAAAGAAGGATGAGGTGTCACTACGGAAGCCGATACTGAAAGAGAATCAGCATTTTCATTCTTTTCCCTTGGGATAGCTTCAATGGAAAATGCATCAAAATATTCAATGTAGTCCCATACTCTGTTTCTATAATGCTGAAGTCTTGGATTTTTCACTTGATATTGTTGTCAGACTTACTTTACTATCACTTCCACATCACCTCAACTTTTCATATTCTTGATTCCCATATCTTCAGTCACACCCATGCCTAAGAGGAGAGCTTCATACTCTGTCATGTTATTTGTGTTATCAAATTTCAGCTTATAGGTAAATGGGTATAATTCACTAGAAGGAGAGTATAACACTATGCCTGCTCCCGAACCAGTGCTGGAATGACTACCATCAAATTCCATCGTCTAAACTTGATCTTCTTCCTCTTCCATAAGAAGTGGCAAGTTATCATATTTTTCTGATGTGAAGAAGTAGTTTCATAGCCTGCCATCTTGAAAAAGGATGTTTTCCTTTGGATCATCAGACTTGCGTACTGTGAACTTCATCTTTCTCACTAGAAGAAACTTCTTCATCTCACCTTTCACTGGAATAGT